>APFE031241115.1:66977-179332 GCA_000404065.3 Pinus taeda | reverse complement strand
GGAGGAGCTCAACGCAATGGGGACCATTGCTTCCTAAGGGGGGAGGAATGATCCAGGTGGATATTGGTGGCCACCTGCTAAGTCCACTTGGACCACCACCATTGTCTTTCTCAGCATTTTCAGTTTCCTAAATTGTAGCACAACTTACTATTTTTAGCAGTTTTTCGAGTCGTGAACTTCCGGAGCCGTTTTGAGGCCCTAAACGACGTTTTTTGGGGAATCCGGGGGCAACATGGGTCAATGTTTCCCGTTCCAACAATGATAGTGCTCGAATAGATCTTTCTAATGAGCTACTGTACGCATCAAACGGAGATCATATGCTAAAGTTACGACCCCGGGAAGTTGATGTACCAACTTACCCCCAAACGGGGCCCACAGTTTGGCGTTTCATCTCCTAGGGTTAGGTTTTGGAATGTGAAGGGTTTTTTCATTGTTTTTCAATAATAAATAGGCCTTCGAGCCTCATTGTAACACAGTTCAAAGGCATGTAGCCATCACATCTCTTCTCAGAGATAAGCTACCATCGCCCTAGCTAGTTTAGTTCCATTTTTTATTGTAAGCATGTTTCAGTATTTTGCATTAATGAAATGAAGTATTATTTCCACTGCATCTTTGTGTATATGGTTATCTCTGTAATTTTTTGCGTTCCTTTTTAAATCCGGATTAGTCCCCAATAATACGATAGGGCTGAGATTGATGGTGAATCCATCGTCGAGCGTCCTTAGACACATCAGGATGAAAAGAGGACGTCTGCAGACAGACAATGATATCCTCGTACCAAGGATCGAGGGTGCTAATTAAGAACAAGGTTTCATCCGGAATATGGTCCTCTAATCGAGAGGGTGCGGTAAGAGATGGCAAACAGCATAGCAATTCAGCAAAGAGAGAGATTTCTTGGACTTGGCAGTAGTGAATTCCAAGTCGAACTCTTGGAGGATGACAATCCACTTCGAGTACTTGCCCCCCAGCAATTGACGCGACAGAATGTACGTCATCGGGTTGCAATCAAAAACCACTGTCGTAGTGTGCAATAAGATATAATGGCGGAAACATTGGATGGCACAAACGGCGTCCAATGCCAACTTCTCGACATGAGTGTATCAAGATTCTGTATCTAATAAATTGCGGCTGAGATAATAAATGACATGCTCAGTGTCATCGTCATCATCTTGAAAGAGAACCATGCTAATAGTGGTATCAGCAGCGGCCAAATATAGAGTGTAGTCACGATGATAACCAGGAGGACGCAACAATGGAACAGAAACAAGGAGATCCTTGAGGTGCTCAAAGGACTCTTGAGCAGTAGCATCCCAAAGAAAATGGGTTTCCCACTTTAATAACCGCATGAAACCTTTGGCCACTTCGGCATAGTTCAGAATAAAAGCGTCGTAAAAAATTCTCTTTACCCTGCAAGCTCTGGAATTGCTGCAAAGAAGTATAGGGAGGAAGATTCAGAATGGCCTCAACCTTAAGGGGATCCAAACGGATGCCCTCTCGGGAGACGATGAACCCGAGAAGTCTGCCAGACTCTACGCAGAAGACACACTTATGTGGATTGAGCCGGATGCGGTAGTGTCGACAGCGGAGAAAGATTTCGTGAAGGTGGGTGGGATGGTCCTGGCGCTTAGCTGAATGAGCTGGTAGATCATCCAGGTAAGGCTGCACGATGTGTCGAATATCATGGAATACATAAGACATCGCGCGTTGAAAGGTAGCACCGACATTTTTCAAATCGAAAGGAAGCTTTTTGTAGGCGAAAGTGCCCCACGGACAGATAAAGGCGGTCTTATGCTGATCGGCGAGCGCGATATTAATCTGGTTGTAACCAGAAAAACCATCCATGAATGAATACATCTCACTTCCGGCACACTCATCAATGAGCTGGTCAATGAAGGGTGTGGGGTAGTTATCCTTGGGACAGGCTCAATTAATATCACGGTAATCAACACAGACCCTGATGGTACCCTGCTTTTTATTCACAGGGACGATATTAGAGACCCAATCAGTGAGGGGGATGGGGTAGATGAAACTAGCCTTAATAAGCTTTTCAACTTCCGCTTTAATGGTTGCAGCCTTTCGAGGGTGCACGGGGTGTAAACACTATCGCACAGGCTTAGCACCTGGATATGTGGATATCTCATCCACCACGATACTAGGGTCGATGCTGGTAATTTCTTCGTAAGACCAAGAAAACACATCACGTAATTCACGAAAAAGACTCGTATAGAGCTGAATCTCATCAGGAGTACAAGTTACTCCAACATGGATGTGCTCGATAATCCCTGGTTTAACAGAGATGTCAATCGGTTGGGTTTGCGTGATGTTTCCCATATTCCCTTCAGAGGACACTTGATAAACTTGAATGGGTGTCTGAAGGGGTTGCGAGGGGAGACAAGGAGCAAACCGCTTGAGACAGGTAAGCATTTCCTGGTGGGCAGGGAGGAACGAGGAACGATGGTGGTAATCAGACCAAGGAGGTTCCTCGAGAGACATGGTCTCGATAATAGCTTCATCAGAAGGAAAAATCTCCTTTAAAGGATCTAAAGAAGTGTCATCTCCCAGCCAAGGGGAATGAGCATACGAGTCGAGAGCTCTACTCGAAGGAGCAGATTCAGGAGGGGGAGCCTATGTAGAAACAATCTCAGCGTAGTTGAGCTCAGCAGGACTCAATGGCATCTCATCGCCCCAAGATTCTACCTGATCAGTGGGGGGGGAGAAACCACGGATCAGATCGAATGGAAATCATATTAATAGGAGCGACGTTCAGAGGTGGGAGTGAAAAGACACCCATAAGGGCAGGATCTTTAGAGAGCCCAGCTCCCACACTCTCCAATGGAATGGAGGTATGCTCCACAAAAGGCACCTTGCCTTCGGAAGAGGAGGCGAAGAAAGATAGCTGGTCTACTGTGACAATCTTCCCTTGATGAGGGAAACAAATGACACAAAAAAGAGATGAAGCCATGGCTCGCATGGCATATGTCCAGCTTCGGCCCAAAAGGAGGTTGTAAGTCAGATTGGAATCAACGACTTCAACTTCCACTTCGACCGTCTTTCCTTCCAAAGTAATTGGAAAACGTTGGAGTATACCATAAGGACGAGACTCTCTCCCATCAAAGGCTTCCAAGGTCATAGGAGACTGGCTCAGAGTCAGAGAACCAATAGCCTTCCAACAAGAAACAGACATGATGCAAGTTGAAGCGCCCTCATCAATGACCATATGATGAATCGTTTTAGAATTGATGATGACCTAGATAAGGAAGGCAATTTGGTGAGGTAGTCTTGGTACATGGCTTTTGAGATCAAAAGTAATCATATCTAGGTCGGTCGGGTCGATGCCACCGATAGCCGATAACAAGGACTTCCTCTGGGAGGCGCAGCTCTGGAGAACTTCTAGAGCGAACATAGTTGATGGAGCTCTAAGCTAACCCACCCAAAAACACAGTCAAACAATCAAAAAACAAAAAAGAAAAGACTCTTTTCAGATCAAAGTAATACTCAAAGGAAAAATCAATCACATCAATGGATTCCCCACTGGAGTCGCCAATTTGTCATGCGGAAGGAGTTATTTTTGCTGACAAAACTAACCTCCCTAGGAGCCTAAGACTCTCTAGTGACAAACAAGACAATTAAGAGCAATCCTTCTCTAAACATGCATTATCATATGAGAAACCAAGTGTTTTTTCGATCCTACCTGAAGTCCAACGCTGTTGTAGTAGTCTAGCCTCGTTGATCCAGATGAGCTCCTCCTTCACTTCGAAACCTGCATACACTAACAATCAAACGATTACATAACACCTGAATATCTCATAAAACAAAACATATTCAACATATAGACCAAGGAGTATATGAAACAATTCATTAACAACAAATGATTGAGAAGAATGGACTTATTTGTATTAAGGAAACAAAAGAAACCATTACAACCTGAGCCTTGGTGTTGTGCAAGTTCCTCCCAGGGTCCAGCAAGAGTTTTCCTCTACTTTGACAAGCTCACCCACTTCCAAATGAAACAAGAAAGGATGGTAATCTCTCCTCAAAAGCTTACAATGGAAGTCCTAATTCCAGCAGCATCTACCCTTTGGAATGTTCAGCTTTCAACTTCCCCTCCCTTGGCCCAATGCCTGTATTTATAGTGTTCTAGAGGAATTTATTTAGTTCCAACATCAATGGGATACTCCCTCTTTTGGATGGGGTAGCTCCTCTCTTGATGGGATAAGTTCCTCTATCATAGGGATGCATGAACCATCTGGAGGCGCTCAATACACGTCAAACACTCTTCTAGAAGGCTCTAGAAGTGACCACAAGTAAGTTTTTTAAGATGAAACTCGCGCCTTTTGACCTTTACAAGGGTACGCACCCATCCCTTGACTTACAGAGCGTACAAGTACGCAGGTACAATGAGTTTGGGATGCGTACACGCAGGCAAGGTAGAGAGAACCTGCGTACCCAGAGATAAACATGTTTTTTAGTGACTTTCTCGCTTTTTTGAAGTTTGACATGAAGAGCAGAGGTATAAGGCTTGACAAGGAGGATAATATACTATTGATTGAGTCATATTAACTGCAGATAGTCATGGTGACAAATTTCAGTGTAACAAAGTGCTAGAGGGGACCTCAAGCTCTTTCCCGGCAGGTGACATATATTCTTTTTCTTGATTGCTAATGTGAACGGGGATCGTCCTAGCCATGAACACTTGAGAACCAAAGGGAGAAGAGGATTGGGATGGGTCAGCCACCATTTGCATTTGCTGCGAGGGGAAAGGTTCTGTCAGCACCGCAGGAGTCCCAGGAGCACCTTTCAACAAGCGACTAACTTCAGACCGCCTTGGGCAGTCTTTGGTATAGTGATCCTCGTCACAAAGAAGATAAGGATACTTGGGCTTGCGTTTGGTTCCTTCCTCAGGTGGAGGTTTAGGGGAATCCTACTTGGGTTGATTAGCTTTATTTTTTCCTTTTCCCTTCTTTTTTCCTTTCGAGGCTTTGTCTGCCATGGTGGACTGGACGGCGTTAACCTTGGAAGTATTTCCATAATTAGACATAGCCTGAGAAGTATTTTCATTCGAAGCATTCGACTTTTGCTTCCCAAGATTCGTGGAATATTTCTTAGAGGACGAATTGACAGAACCAATGACACCGTCAACGGATGGTTTTGGCGGTGCTTTGGAAGTTCCGGGCCTCGGGGCATCAGGCAAATAACCATATAACGTACCGGACTCGGAGTAAACCAAGTCAAGGTACTGAGCACGCACAATAGCCTGCTCTTCAGTTACACATGCTCCCATAGCAACGTCCCGTGTGATTGGAGGGACAAATGAGATCGTAAACCAATCGGTCAGGATCTGATCAGGAATCCAAAACTTAATAAAACGACAGCATCGTCTCCACTCATGGATATTATCAGAGATGTGCGTATCCGTTGTTTGTTTAAGAGACGTAAGGAGATGTGTGCCTATCTCATACCGAATCGGCAACTAAAAATGAGTTAAAAATGCCATCGCTAATGAGTTAAAATCCTGAAAAGATCCGCGAGCTAGCTTGATATATCACTTAGCAGCAGAGCCAGTGAGGGTCCTTTGAAAAAGGCAAAGCCGGATTGAATCATCAAGCCGCGAATTTGACGAACACCATAGATGATAAGTCATAACGTGGGCTTGGGGGTCTTCTCCAGCTTTGCCATCAAATTTGGGACAATCACCGGATATCTTAGTTGGGACCGGTGGCCAATATGGATTATGAAGAATAGGATCATTGGTCAATTTGGACACATCCGATAGCTCCAACTTTGCTAAAAAGGGTAATTGAGGGTTAAAGGACATCTGAGACCGCGGGTAGGAGGTAGCACCAGGGTTCCAACCAGCTGTTTGTTGCCCCCATGGATTTGGTCTGGACGGGCTTGGCCCATAAGGGTTCTGTCCGTAAGGATTTTGTCCATAGGGGTTGTAGCTATAACCGGATGGCTGACCCTGGATTTGCCCCCCAACATTCCATTGATTACCAACTTGGACTGCAGGGGCAACATACGGTTGTTGGTAATTCTGATAAGGACTCACCTGCAGTTGTTGATAATTTTGATACGGGGCAATTTGAGTTTGCCCTTGGGATTGCTGGAAACCATAAAGTGGCTGGGCTCCATAATGAGCCTGGGGGCCAGGCTGCGCTTGATAAGCAGGTTGAAGTTGAGATCCACCCTGCATTTGAAGACCGGCTTGGGCCTGGAGTCCAGACTGGGGCTCAAAACCAGGTGGAGCTTGAGAATCAACAATCATTTGAGTGCTCGGTTGAGTAGGCCTGGTAGGATGTCCTTAAGAGGATTGGGGCTGAGCCACCTGGCCAAAAGGTTGACCTAGTTGAGATTGAGATTGGCGCATTTGCCCAGATGGTTGAGCCTGCTGGGTGCTGGGTTGTCCTTTCACAACTGAGGGTTGTCCTGATGGACTAGGTGGCTGAGCAGACTGGAGAGTTGGCTAGTTTGATTGGATTTGAGCTTGACCAACTTGTCCAGACGGTTGACCAGACTGGGCAGTGGGTTGACCTTGTTGTACGTAAGGCTGACCACCCTGCCCAATAGGGTATCCCTGCTGGACCCCAGGTTGTCCTTGTTGCATATAAGGTTGTCCTAGATTTCCAGAGGGTTTCCCAGAAGGGTATCCCTGCTAGACCCCAGGTTGACCTTGTTGCATATAAGGTTGTCCGGGATTTCCAGAGGGTTGCCCAGAAAGGTATCCTTGCTAGACCCCAGGTTGTCCTTGTTGCATATAAGGTTGTCCTGGATTTCTAGAGGGTTGCCTGAGATAAGTAAAAGATGAACCACCATAGGCCGAAGGTTGTCCCTGGAAGGGTTCTCCTTGTGGGCCTCCAGGTTGCCTTGGATAATATTGTTCGTAATATTGCTGCCCATAGGGAGGCTCTGTGTAAGACGGCTAACCTTGATAAGGTGGTCCTTGAAGATTCGCAGGGGGTGCTTGGCCACCACCGTAACCAAAGGTACCCCAAGCAACAGCTAACGGGATTGAGACCTCAACCGCAGGCTGAGATGGCAAGGAACCGGCAAGATAAAGATGATGCCCTACGGGATCATAGTAATGGAGCGGACCTTGCGAGCCTAGATTCTGGACAGCTTGCAAACATTGATTGTATGCCCCCCCTATTGGAATGGAACCAGAAGAAGGTGGGGAATTAAGCGTCGGATCGACAACTCCGGATGTAGGTGCCGATGGGCCACTATTTACCGAACTGGGGGACGGTCCAGCAACAGTGGTCACAACCGAGGATGCAGTGACGGCACCAACAACAAGCGCTAAAGAAGCTACACAGACATTTGGAATAGTCGGGACTGAAGTGACAGATGTATTGTGAATTTGAGAAATAAAAGACCCTGAAGTCGGAGTGATGTTGTGATCCCACATAGAACCCGTAAAGGAGGTCCTAGAACCAATAACATCCCTCAAAACCCTATAGCGTAAGGGCAACGTGACACCGAGAGGGGTGACCCTGAAGGGTGGAGTTTCCGCTGAGATAGGAATTTCAGCGCTCATCACAACGGATTCTTCACTCGTGATGGGGGATGTGTCATCCATGTCAGAGGAAGACATTGGGACCAAAACACTAGGAGGAGTAATAGGAATATCCTCTTCAGAAGGCTCCCAAACGGGGTTCCAATGGATATCGTAAAAGTCGTCTTCTAGAGCGTGAGAGTTCAGCGGTTGGATACTCGGAATAATAGGGAGAGTACCACTACCAACCGGTGTCTCGGGAGCAATAGAAGAAGGAGATCCTTGGTCACTTAGAACGGGAGATGGGATCGATGATTCGGCCAGGATGATTCGATTCAAAAATCCTAGGAAAACTATCGAGAAAGGACCCTACTCAAGCTAACGCAAACAAGATCTAACAGGGTAAATGTGAATGTGGCTGAATAAACTTTAAGACACCAGAACACAACTTGACCTTTTCATCTTTAAAGAGTCGAGAAAAGGACAAAAAGATGACTCTAGTCACCTTCGAATGTTTAATGAGCCTAAAGTGACAAGTGCTCAGAAGAACCTTTTCTTTTAGGGAGTCCGAAAAGGAGCGAAAGTGACTACTCTGGAGAACTAGGAAAAAGGTTTACCAGACAATCTGTAAAACTACATATACACCTTGGCATTCGTATGAGAACCAAGGACTTTCCGTACGACAGTCAATCTTCCCGAATGATGCGTTCAGTGCGTTACGGCTTGTAAGGCAGCATACATGGCTTCCTATGGATAAAGGATGATAACCTAGTGGGGTCTCCCCATATACTCGACGGTACATGGGAGCACAAGTTCGTACTAGACCACTATTGAGTCACAGAGGGAGGAATCACCCAACCTTCAATGGAAACAAAAGTGACTAGGTTTAATGACGCCGGAGCATGTCTCTAGCCTAGACCTCTAAATAGTGTGCGTTATGTTCCAATGCGTTGTTAGATTTATTCAGTTCATTTTAGAGTTGATCTTGGATTATGTTTCAGTTTTCAGGCCTTGCCGTATGTATATAAATCCTAGGATGCAGCTATAATGCACGAAAAATCCTTTTCTTCGATGGACACCTACCTACGAGAGGATAGAGAGATAATTTCCAAACCAAGAAAACCAAGACAACAATGGTAGTCACTTAGTGCATACAAACACCAATTCCTAAAGTGCACAGAAACTACTAATGAGAGATCTTAAACATTCGCTTTCCAATATGCAACCTAGAAATGCAAATTCACTTTCACTTTCGTACTAAATGAATGCAGTCTTTTTGATTTTGATGTCTTTAAATCTAGAAAAACTAACAAGCGACAAGCAAGCATAGAAAAACCCGGTTGACCCAAACAATTGTAATCTATGTGTTGGAAATAATACTGAGAGGGAAGGTAAAACAATATTATCAAATTCTTTTCAATATATCTTCCAGATTTATACTTTAATTTATTCTTCAGATATTGATCATTAGTTTGTATGTCAGTATCATATAATAATGAGCAAGAACAAGAAAAACAAATAATCACACCAAGGAACACCAGATATAAGGTGGAAACCCAATGTGGGTGAAAACCACCTGCTGCAATATGTCTCTATCTTCTTTCAATTAGAAACTTCTTTTACAATGATTTTGTACTGGTGCAGTCCTTTACCAGTACGCAGGCTGCAACCTGCAGAGAGATACAACCCTCTCTCGTTTTCCAGTCTCTCCTAGAAGGGAGCTACAACCCCCTTTGCTCTTCTACTTCTTTAAGGACCACGTTTCATGAATTTTCAAACTGGATCCATCAAATAATCAACAAGTACATATGAATCACCCAATATCCTTTTATTATCAACCAAGGAATCAACCAATAACTTTTCATAATGCAGTAACCAGAACAACAATACCAGTAATCTAAACCCAGAACTCTTCAGCAATAGATAAAAGGTAGCCAACAAATATTTCAAGAAAAGTCCGCAACTTCACCAATAGAAACCTGCGAATATCCACAGCCCTTCTGTGCCTAAACTGCGCAAATCCACAACTGATCCTTCTGTTGTTCTGCATACCTCCGCACCTACTCCTTCTGTTGTACTGCGTACCTCTGCGCAGATCCGCACCTGCATTGTCTGCCTGACAGCGTACCTACGCACCTGGTCCTTTTGTTTCTCTACGTACCTCTACACTGTGCCTTCTGCTGCGCTGCGTACCTCCGCACCTGCGCCTTCTGCTGTGCTACATACCTCCGCACCTACGCCTTCTGTTGCGTTGTGTACCTCCGCACCTATGCTGTGGATTACCCGCGGACCTCCAAATAGAGCCAATTTATCAGTCCTCCAATGTGCCACAGATTGTCAGACCCACAGATCTGATCATGTGCCAATGAGATCACGAATTATCAATAGATCCGCCTTACAGTTCACAAAATTCTCCTTGATTTAGATCTAGCATTATCAAACTGATCACCTAAAATTTCAGATCTTAAGATATTCAAAATTCAAAAAGGGTAACTAGCTAAATGATCTCCTTCCCTTTTTATAGGCAAGCCTTTACTCAAACCATGGTCCAAAACGATAGGTATTCAATACTAGGAACCCAATACCTTGGATCAATACTTTTAGATGCAAAACCACAGACCAAAACCATAGGATCAAACATGTCAGGCTAAATACCATGGACCATTCATAAAGATTCCCATGTGCGCGCACTTCTCTGCATTGGAGTGAGTGAACTGGGGTCCGTACCTTCTGAACGGAGAACCTGTGGGTATGTTCTCACCTCTTGGTTGGGGTACCTGCGGGTCCACACCTTTACTTAGGCTCACTTGCGGGTATCTCATTTTCTATGATTTGGGAGCCTGAACAGAGATCTTCCACTTGAGTGAGTTGCCATCAAGTACAACACCTGTGCCATAGCGCCAAACCAGAATCATAATGCCAACACTATGCTCGATAGTGAAGAAATTGAATCAACATGCAAGATTGGTTCAATGACGTTCACTAAACAATCAACCAAAAGCAAGCTCAAGGGAAGGCTGAAAAAAATCAACAGCAAGCTGCAAATGAATCTTTAAGTAACCAAGCAACCAAGCAAAACTGATCCAAAAGACTTGAAACAATGAAACTAGGTCACAAATCAAGAAAACAATATTCATTCAACAAAGCTCACGAAAGAGTGCCCTAACCATGAACAGTGAAAAGCAAGTCATCAAACAAGCTAGAAAAGCAAGGGACCAGTAGGATTGATGGATTCATGAGGCAGAATTGAGAAAATCAATTCTACAGCAATCAACGCGGGTAATACACAGGCAACAAGCGCTGGTGAAGCAACTGCTTCAGCAACAAAGCGATGTCAGTGCGGGAATACACGACTTTCCCACGATGGTCCGATTACGAGAACCGTCGCAACTGTTAGGGGTAATTATGCAATGAACAGAATATTACAAAAGGTCGGGCGCGATGACAGCGCGACTGTTATAATTAAATCCGCGATGAAGCTCAAAAATAGTGACAAGTGAATCAAAACTCCCAAATCAAAGACAATCAATCTTTCAATCAAATATGGGTGTTCCCAGATTAACCTAGGAAACTCAAAGGACCGATAACTAATCCCCCAAAACTTCAAAAGAGACTAAAACAAAAAATCAAGGCGAGAGCAAGCAAGAAAAACAAAGTTTAAAGCTCCTCCCTAGTGGAGTCGCCAATTTGTGATGCAGGAAAGTGTTCCCTCTGCGGGCAAAGGTAACCCCTCTAGCCCTAGAGTGGGTCTAGTCACAAACAAGGACAGATCAACAATAGCTGTCCTTAAACAGTCAAAGTTGGAGGCCTACCTCAACCGGTGGTCGATGAAGTTCTGTTGTGCTGCTCCAGCTTCCGCTTCCTTCTCCTCAACGAGTGATCAACCTGAAACAAAGCAAAGGAAATACAACAAAGCACGTAATCCGGCAACAACAATAAACCATTTACTCACAAATTCAAGAAGTCATGAGATATCAAGTACATTTCATACGAGACATAGGAAAACATCATTGATTGCATTACTAATGAAATAAGAGTCAGCTTACAACCAAAGTCTTGATGTCACAAGCCTTCTTAGAGAAGAGTCTCGCAAGCATGTTCTTCAAGCATTCACTCTTTGAAGATGGATCTCCCAACACACAAGAGCTCTATCACTCATAAGCTTCACACAAGATCAAGGGTACCTTACAACCTTCCATAAATTATCAACAATTCCACACTTATCACACTCACACCAGCTATCTAGAAAACTGACAAAGCACTCACACAACTGCTCGACTAGCCAACTATCAAAATTGTCCAACTAGCAATGCATAGCAATGGTGAGAGTTTAAATAGGAGAAGGAGTCTCCATGAAAGGTGGAAATGAGAGCTTATCACTAAGGAAGGTAGCACAATTGACGGAACTGCCACACTAGGGAAGGAAGGGCAACATAAACAAGGCCAACAAACAGGTCTGGAGTCATCTAGAAGGCTGACTATTGGAACAATTCGCCCAATCTGGATCATCGCGGGCACAGAACTGATCTTCAACGCTGACATTGCAAGTGATTAGTGCAGATTATCAGATCATTGCTGAAGGGACCACATGGACCTGTGCTGATGCATAAAATCGAGCCATTGCAGGAATCACGTGTACTTCCGTGTTGGCAGCGCGGTCTGTCTGTTCATGAGCGCCTATCAGCGTGTTTATTAAGGAAACAACCATGATGAGGCAGATGACTTTGCAAAAGTGGGTCAATTGGCAGCATAGGGAAGCACTTGTCTCTCATAAGAATGTTTGACTTGGACACATGACACAGTGAGAAGACCGGGAGTGAAAGCGGTGATAAATTACTGTGTAACACAGGGTTATAACCCTGAACCTCATTTCTCTGTTTACTCCGGGAGGAGGGTTTTCTCGGCCTTATGGTCACTGAACTTTAGAATTTGTATTTATACAGTCTATATGCAGCTCTTGGTACTGAAATACTTTTAAAGATGAATGAAAAAGAGATTTCGATATACAAGGTTACCTTTCTTGCAAATGCATCGCTCTGTGGTTGTAATTAGTTTATTCTCTACTACAGTTGTTGCGTATTCTTGTATTATTGTAGTTTGTTGAAGTGGTTGGAACTGTCTGCTCAGTCTTGCATTGATATGATGTCTCTGCCTGCTGTTCGATTTTGAAACTATGTCTCTGCTTGTCACTTGGTTTCTGGAACTTCGTCTCCGTTTATCTGGAAGGATTACTGGTAAAATATACAATTTTTTTTTTTTTTTTATAGATGATAGTAACTAGATAAAAATAACAAGTATTAGATAGATGGATTCAAGAATGAAAATGTTTTATTCTTGTGTTACACAGTATTTTGTCACCGTCCCTGTTACCCCTTCTCCCGTACATTGGAGGACCTATTCCGGGACCTGTGAGAAGTGACATAACCTGAAAACACCTGCATTGTATCCCCTTGAGTATGTACTCGATATGCCCTGAAGACACCTTCTGCAAAATACCCAAAAATATAGCCATTTCTCCATTGGCATTGTTCCACAATGTATCACTCACGCCAATGGGGGAAATCCTCCAAAGAGGGCGCGCCAGCTGGCGCTCTGTCTCAGAGTCGCACTAGCGCCAACCTTGTTGGGTAAAGTTTTTAAGAAACAAACTTCCGAAGGTTCCTTCTACCCTATCCATGAACAAATTCTAGTTTGGGTTAGTTCAGTTGGGCTTCAAATATCCCAAGGAGGGAAGTAGTTCTCCACCTCTCACGGAAGCATCCTAATGATAAGGACAATCCCATGAATCAAGTGGATGGTCTTATCTACTCCTCCTACCTCTATATAAGCTTGTTCTTTTCCCTTTGACAAGCTAGTTTAGTAATTCTACTCTTCAAGCTCCCAAATCTAAGTCCCAAAGTCTGAGAATTGCTAAGCTCATGTTGCAAGAGGCCTTGTTCATCACTATGAGGCTAAATCTTTAAGGAGGAGATCCATGTCCAAGTAATCAAGGAGAGAGAGGCTTGTTCCCCATCCCTTACAAGCTTTGCAAGGCATGTGTTGCTGATCGCCCAGCCAAAGGAGGATTTGACATTATAACTTGGTTGTATTCTCTTTTGTTTATCAATAATAATAGACGACTATCATTATGTTCCACTCATGTGTCTTTATAATGATGTTTGAGTTGTATCCTTTCTGACTGATACATAGTTGCATTTCTTGGATTTTATGCTTGTATTTGTCTTGTTCTTTGCATGTGCAGGTGTCTTTTCACGAGGATCGTGATGATTGTGACCAGCTGAAGCAAAAGAATGGAAGCGAAAACTCTCCTACGAATACTAGCATTGGATTCGAGGTAGGCTCTCATCATTAGCCTTTACTTTGCAATTAGGAACCTGCGTGTTATGTTTGATTCTTGCTAGAACCCATTTAGGCTAGTGGGATCGCCTCTGTCCGCAAAGGGGATTTACCTGTACAACAATTTGGCGACTCCGCTGGCGAGTTGGCTTTTTCCTTGTTTGTTTATCTTGTCTTGTTGTTTGATTTGTAAACTTTAGACGGGGCCTGAAGTCTAGCCAGATAGCCTTCAAAATGCTATTGCTTTGCATTAGCGAGGTAGATCAACACTACTTCAGTCCATCTCCGGTTTGGTTTGCAAACTAAACGACTTGGAACTTGCCTTGTTCCTTGATTGTTTCCTTGTTTTCTCTCGCTTGTTTAGCTCTCTGGGTTGGATACCTGTGTTTTTTTTGCCTCTTGAGAGTACTTAGGTATTACTGGTTTGGCCTTGGCTCTTTTGTTTTTATTTTTCCATAGAAAACTCGATTGGCGCTAGTTTATAGCGTGACATTCGTGCCAGTTGGTGCATGTTGCACACTTACAACCCGCGCCAATCCCTGAAAAGCGCTTGTTGCATCCTAACAGTTGTGCCAGGTCTATAAACTTTTGAAGTTTGCTTGGTTCTCAACTTTTTGAGCTGTGGTTTTGTCCTAAGTACCTTTATTAGACTACTTGAGTGTGTTGGAGTGTGATTTGACTGGCTTCGATCACTACCCTTTGGGTGTTTGCTATTTTTCTATCGATTTCGCATTTCTAGCCCTAGGGCATCTAGTGGCCTTGTGAATCGAGCCTTCCTAAGGTGTTTTGATCTTTTTGTGGTCCAGTCGACTCTTTTGTTTGCTCCCTTACACTTGTTGGGTAGTTGTGAATCATTTTGTTGCGTTATTTGGGTGATTTGCCTTGTCTTCACTTGAATTCCGCTTCATCTCACTTTGAGCCCAGATCACATGGCTTATTGTTCTCTTTGGGATCCTTTTGGTTCTTTAGAAGTTTGATTTGCTGATTTGAGGAACTGAACGTGTGTGTATTGGTTAGAATTTGTTTGTATATTTCTCAAAAGTTCTTTAGTGCATTTTTCCATTATTGAAAAAAGAAATCTCTTTTTCTTTGAAACAGTTAATGAAAATTAGGACTTTTCATTCCGATTAGTGATTTAGTGATCTTAAAGAAAATTTTATTGATTTGCTTTAGCTGCATTAGGGAAATTCTTTGTTGTTTGTGATCGTTTCGTTTGCATGAAAGCTCTTTAACTCTCTTGTAATTAGCATTCATCGAATGGAATGACATGTTTTGGCATATAGATTGCATTTAGGGATTTTGAGAGATTACATACGGTAGGACCTGAAAAACTAAACTTAACTCAAGATCAACTTTAAAATAAATCGAATGAACATAAAAACACATTGGAACATAACGCTCACATTCTAGAGGTCTAGGCTAGAGACGTGCTCTGGCGTTGTTAAACCTAGTCACTTTTGTTTTCACATTAAGGTTGGGTGATTCCTCCTTGTGTGACTCAACTATGGTCTAGTACGAACATGTGCTCCCACGTACCATCACGTATGTATGGGGAGACTCCACTAGGTTATCATCCTTGATCCACAAGAAGCCGTGTCTGCCGCCTTACAGCCCGTAACGCACCGAACACAGGATTCAGGAAGATTGACTATCGTACGGAAAGTCCTTGGCTTTCATATGATTGCTAAGGTGTATATGCAGTTTTACGGATTGTCTGGTAAACCCCTTGCCTAGTTTCTCCAGAGTAGTCACTTTTTTTATCCTTTTCGGATTCCTTAAAAGAAAAGGCTCACTTGAGCATTTGTCACTTCGGTCTCACTAAATATTCGAAGGTGACTAGAGCCATCTTTTGTCCTTTTCTCGACTCTTAAAACATGAAAAGGTCAAGTTGTGTCGTAAACATTTTATTCGACCATGATTACATTTACCTTGTTAGATATTGTGTGTGTTAGTTTTGAGTAGGGTCTTTCTCCATTAGCTTGTCTAGGATTTTTGACTTCGATCATCCTGGCGGATCCATCGATCCCGTCTCCTGCCCCTATTGACCAAGGGTCTCCTTCTTCTGCTGCTCCTAAGACACCGGTTTATGGTGACACTTTCCCTATTATTCCAAGTGTCCAACCATTGAACTCTCGTGCTCCAGAGGACAAGCTTCACGATTTGTTTTGGAACCCTATTTGGGAACCTTACGAAGAGGATTATCCCTCTACTCCTACTGGTGTTTTGACCCCGATGGTTTCCTCTGAAATGGAGGATACGTCTCCTATATCGAGTGGAACACATGTTGTGTCAAGTAATGAGACTCCTACCCCGGCCACATCCCCGGTCATATCTACGCCCTACACTGTTACACCTCTCGGTATTACAGTGCCTACGTGCTATAGATCTCTGAGGGATGCCATGGGCCCTGGGAATTCCTCTTCTATTTGGGATAATAACATTGTTCCCACTACGGGATCTTTTGTTTCCCAAGTTCACAATACCACTGTCACATCAGTTCCGACCAATCTGACCGTTTGTGTCGCATCTTCAGTTTCGGTTGCTAGTGCCATTAGGGCTTCTTCCGTCGTAACTACTGTTGCTGGCCCATCCCGTGGTCCAGTACATAGTGGTCAGTCGGCATATGCAACCAGAGTTATTCATCCTGCAAGCAGTGCCCCACCTTCTTCTGGCACCATTCCATCCAATAAGACCGTTTGTTGAAAATAATACTGAGAGGGGGGGAGGTGAATCAGTATTATCAAATTCTTTTCAATATGCCTTCCTTAATTTATTGATCATTAACTTGTATATAATAATGAGCATGAATCAAGAAAAATAGATGGTCACACTAAGAACACCAGATATAAGGTGGAAACCCAATGTGGGTGAAAACCACCTGCTGCAATATGCCTATATCTTCTTTCAATTACAAACTTCTTTTATAATGATTTTGTACTAGTGCAGTCCTTTACCAGTACGCAGGCTACAACCTGCAAAGAGCTACAACTCTCTCTTGTTTTCCAGTCTCTCCTGGAAGGGAGCTACAACCCCCTTAGCTCTTTTACTTCTTTAAGGACCACATTTCATTAATTTTCAAACTGGATCCATGAACATCAAATAATCATCAAGTACATGTAAATCACCCAATCTCCTTATACAATGAACCAATGAATCACCCAACTCTTCAGAATGCTGTAACAGAAAAGTAATACCAGAAATCTAAACCCAGAACTCTGCTGTAATAGATAAAAGAAAATCAACAAATGTTTCAAGATAAGACTGCAACTTCACCAACAGGGACCTGCGTATATCCGTAGCTCTTCTGAGACTGAACTACACAGATCTGCACTAGTTGTTCTTCTGCTCTGCGTACTTTTCTTCAGATCCGCACGTTTACTTCTGACTTACAGCATACATCCGCACTGTGCCTTCTTCTTGCTCGTGTACATTGCACTTCGCCCTTTACTATGTTGTGTGCGCCCCGCACTGTGCCTTCTCCTACACTACATACCCCGCACTGTGCCTTTGGCTCCGTAGCGTACTCCCGCACTGAACCTTTTACTGAGCTGCGTACCCCCACACTGCACCTTCAGATCCCCTGTGGACTTCTGATTAGGGCCAAATTTATCGTCCTCCAATGTGCCACAGTCAGTCAGATCCACAGATCTGTTCATGCGCCCGAGAGATCACGACATGTCAATAGATTCACCTTAGGTTATCTCCTTGTTTTAGATCTAGCTTTTAAAACCAATCACCTAAAAATTTCAGATCTTAAGATATTCAAATTTCACCAGTATATGGCCAAGAGATCTCCTTTCCTTTTTATAGGCAAGCCTTTCAAAATACCATGGTCCAAAACCATAATAACACAATACCATGATCCCAATACCTTGGATCAATATTTGTAGATGCAATACCACGGACCAAAACCATAGGATCAAAAACTGTCGGACTAATACCATGAACCATTCATGATGATTCCCACGTGCATGGGCTTTTATGCATTGGAGAGAGTGAAACTGGGGTCCGCACCTTCTAAACGTATCACCTGCAAGCATGTACGCACTCCTTGGTCGGTGTACCTGCGGGTCCGCAACTTCTTCTAGGATTACCCATGGGTATCTTAATTTTCATGATTTTGAGTGCCTGAACTGAGATCTGCCACAAGAGTGAGTTGCCATCAAGTACAACACCTGTACCATAGAGCCAAACTAGAATCATAATGCCAACAATATCCCCCTTTGGACTTGATGGCAACCTCAAGATCCTCAATGTCATTCTCCCCCTTTGGCATCAAGTTCAAAGGGTTATGCTCCCCCTGAGACATGCTTCAAGTCTTTGCTCTGCTGATAATGCTCCCCCTGACCAGATCCATAATCCACCATAATCCACCATAAATTTCTTCAAGAAGAACCATAATCCACCATGACCATGAAAGAGATAGAGACATATTGCAGCCATGTTCAGATCAGCATCCATGTTCTCTTTTTGTGCTACCATAATGCCAAAAATGCATTATATGTGCTCCCCCTGAACCTGTGCCACCAATCCACAAACTAGCAAATGTACGCGTATACCACATATAGACCTTGCATACAACCAACAGATGAGATTCAACAACAAGATGATGCATCAACTACCCCCAGCCTTTGCCTGAGGCATTCAATGGTCTCCCTGGGCAATGGTTTGGTGAGAATATCAGCAACTTGTTCCTTAGAAGGAACATACTCCAATTTGACCTTTTATTCAATCACTTGTTCCCTGAGAAAGTGATACTTGATTGGTATGTTCTTGGTCTTTGAATGCATGACTGGGTTCTTTGAAATGTTGATTGCACTTGTATTATCCCATAAGATGGAGATAGGTGGTGTACAAGTGATTTGAAAGTCCTGCAAGGTCTGCATCATCCAAAGGAGTTGAGTGCAGCAAGATGCAGCAACCACATATTCCGCTTCAGCTGTAGATAAAGCAATCGAAATCTATTTCTTGCTGAACTAAGATACTAATCTGGAACCCATAAAGAATGCACCACCACTTATGCTCTTTCTGTCATCCACGCTTCTGGCCCAATCTGCATCTGTATAAGCATGAAGTGTGAGATCTGTATCTCTAGGATACCATAAGCCATAGTTTTGAGTTCCTTGAAGGTACTTAAAGATTCTCTTCACTGCCTGAAGATGAGGTTCCTTTGTATTTGCCTGAAATCTTCCAACTATTCCTACTACATGCATGATGTCTGGTCGAGTACCTGTCAAATAAAGTAGACTTCCAATCATAGGCCTGTAGGTTGGTTAATGCACTGTAGCTGATTTATCATTTGCACTGAGGCTGCATCCTTTGACCATGGGGGTACATACTGGTTTTGCATCTTCCATGCCATATTTCTTCAAAATCTGCTTGAGATACTTGGTTTGAGACAAGAAGATCCCATCTTCATTTTGTTGGATTTGCAATCCAAGAAAGTATGTCAGTTCTCCAAGCAAAGACATTTCGAATTCTTTCTTCATCACCAAGGCAAAGCTTTGACTCATAGCTTCTTCATTGCTACCAAAGATAATGTCATCTACATACACAACAAGTATTAGCAATTTGTCATTTTCAATTTTTATATAAAGATTGCTATCTGCTGATCCTTTTGAAAAGCCTTGCTGATGAAGATATTTGTCCAAATGATAGTACCAAGCCCTTGGAGCTTGTTTAAGACCATAGAGAGCCTTTTTTAGTCTACATACAAGATTTGGATCATTCCCAAGAATGAAACCATCTGGTTGCTCAATGTACACTTCTTCTTCTAAGTCCCCATTCAGAAAGGCTGATTTTACGCCCATTTGAAATACTTTGAACTTCTGAAAACTTGAGAGAGCAAGGAACATTCAGATGGCCTCAAGTCTAGCAATAGGAGCAAAAGTTTCTTCAAAGTCTATTCGTCCTTGTTGAGCATACCCTTTGCAAACAAGTTTGGCCCTGTTTCTAATAACTTCCCCATTTTCATTCAACTTGTTCTTGAAGATCCATTTTGTTCCTATGACATTCTCATCTTTTGGTCTAGAAACCAACTCCCAAGTGTTGTTCTTTTCGATTTGTTCAAGTTCTTCATCCATTGCCTTGACCCATCATTCATCTTTGCAAGCTTCTCTTACATTTTGTGGTTCAGTGGAGGAGAACAATGCCAAATAGCTTGAGGTATCTACAATTTTTCTTCTTGTTTGTACACCTGCCTCCTTTTGCCCCAAAATTTGTGATTCTGGATGATTCTTTTGAACATACCTGGAAGGAGTCTTCTCTTCTATCCTTATTTGTTCCTCTGGCTCCTCACTAGTTTCTTCTTCATGGGTCTCTTCTTCATCATCAGTCTGATTTTGAGGGTAGTCTTCATCCTCTTCGATATTTTCACAATTTACTTGCCTAGGAATGTATCCTTTTTCATCAACCACGACATCAATGCTGTCAACAATTCTTCCAAGTCTTTTATTATAACACTTATATGCTTTGCTGTGGGGAGAATAACCAAGGAGAATGCCTTCATCTGCTCTAGGTTCAAGTTTTGCCAAGTTGTTCATCAGTATTCTTAATATAGCATTTGCTTCCAAAAATTTTGAAATGCTTTACCGAAGGAGTCTCACCAAACCAGAGCTCATGAGGAGTTTGAGTGTTGTTTACTCAAACATTTGTTTTGTTGAGAATAACAACCGCATCAAATGCAGCTTCACCCTAGAAGGTTGCGGGAGTTCCAGACTCATCAAGCATAGCACGAGCCATTTGTTGGAATGTTCTGTTCATCCTCTCCACCACTCCATTTTGTTGAGGAGTCCTAGCTGTAGAGAATTCCCTTCTTATTCCATGTTCTTCACAAAAATCAAAAAATTCATTTGAGGTAAACTCCCCAGCTCTGTCGGACCTGAGGCACTTAATTTTGTAATCTAATTCATTTTCAACCAAGGCTTTGAAGGATTTGAATTTTTCGAATGCTTCGTCCTTGTGCTTCATAAGTCCTAACCAAACCATCCTGGAGAAGTCGTCAATGAATAATATAAAGTATTCTTCTCCCTGAGGCGACCTTGTCCTAAATGGACCACATACATCTGTATGGACTAGCTCAAGAGGCCTGCTGGCTGATCCTTCCTTCTCAGGGAAGTTAGTTCTGGCTTGCTTACCAAACTGACATGATTTGCATATGGTGTTGTCTGGAAGACCACAAACTACCTGGTATTTGCATGCTTTCCTAATTTTTGAAAAGCTTAGATGCCCCAACCTCCGGTGCCCTAATCATTGTTCATCATCCTTGCTCAAATAACATTGTTGTTGTCCTTCTTCAAATATGTATAAATTATTTGGAGTTCTTCTGCCTTTTATCATTGTTCTTCCTATATCAAGATCACAAGAGCTACACCCATTTAATCGAAATATTACCTCAGTTCCATTATCACACATCTGACTGACACTCAATAGATTATGCTCCAAGCCATCAATATACAAAACATTTCTAGCTTTGACCTTTTCTTTCAACTGAGCAGTGCCTTTTCCTTTTATGGCTGCAGGGGTATCATTTCCAAAAGAAACTTACTTTCCCTTTTCTAATGCAGTATACGATTCAAGTTTTTCTTTATCACCTGTCATATGCTTCGAACATCCACTGTCGATGTACCATAGATTTTCCTGTCCTTCTGCATAAAAAGCTATCCCACATCTTTCTGATTGTGGTTCCTTCATTCTCCATGTTCTGGTACTTGTGGTTTGTTCCTTCTGATTTGTATTCCAAAACCTGCTCCTGCATTCAGAATCTTCATGACCAAAGTTATTACAAATAGAACATTCAATTTCATTTTCAAGGGCGGAAAAGTTGTTATAGGTCCTTTTTGTGATTCCAGTCATACTTCTTTGCTTTTGAGCTTCTCTAGTCATGATTGTGTTATAGGCAACACATTGAGCTGCTTTGTGGCCAAAGTTATGGCAAGAGAAACATTGGCCATTGAAGAAACTCCTCCGATTATCAAATCTGTCTGCCAAGTGATTGTAGTTTCGATTGTGATCCATTCTTGAAGAAAATTGGGAAGATTTTACTTGAGGTTGGTTGTAGTTTCTATTTGTCCTTAAAGTAGCTTGCCCCCGATTTTATTGATGGTATTTGTTCGTTCTTGATGAAGACTGTCCCTGATTTACCTGATGATTTCTATTAGGCTTTAGCTCACTCCTTCTTGCTGCATCAAGATAAATTTTGGAGGTAGAAGCTTGGGATGTTTCACCATTATACCCCAGACCTGTCTTGATTAGAGGGGAACGCTGCACATTTCTAATCTCATCCAGAGTTTCAAATCCTTTAACAAATTTAAGATTAAGGGCCTTTGTTTTTTCAATTTCTTTTTAAGGCCAACAATTTCACATTCTAACTTCTCAAGAAATTTTTCTTTTTCATCAAGTTGAAATTGCGGAGTATCAATGATCACATTCTTTTCTTCTAAACATGTTTTGAGTCTAGAAATCTCTTCATAAAAACCATCCACATATATAACATCCAAGTTATCATCATCTTCAAAGGCCATTAAAAGTTTATAGTGATTACCTCGTTCATCTTCATCACTATTTGATAGACCATCACTATCTTCATGATTGTAATAGCTTCTCTTATTTGCATTTTGTTTTTTGTTTCATCTAACAGGTTCCTTCCCCTTGTCAATCTTATCCTTATGAGGACATTTCGCAGCATAGTGACCTACTCTTCCACAAGAAAAACATTTGAAAGGTAACTTACCTCTGAATCTTCCAGTACCCCATTGAAGATTTCTGACAAAATTTGATTCTTCTTCTTCTTCTGACATGTGTCCTGACTCATAGTACTCTCCTTTGCCTGAAGCCTTGAAGGCAACTACTCTCTTGTCTAATGGACCTCCTTTCCTCATTTCATAAGCAGTTAGAATTCTGTGCAGCTGTGACATTTTAAGATCTTGTAGATTCTCCTTTTATTCTATAGCAGAAACTTTAGATTCAAATCTAGAGGACAAAGATCTTAGAACTTTTTCAACCACAATAGCCTCTTTTATTTCTTCACCCAAATTTTTCATACAATAACAATCTCATCTACATCAAGAAAATAATTAGCCACACTTTCATCTTTATACATCTTGAGATTTTCATACTGAATCCTGAGGGTTTGAAGTTTTGCCCGTTTTACCTGATCATCTCCTTCATAGCTCAGAACAATCTTGTCCCATATCTCTTTTGCAGATTTAAACTACATTACCTTGAAAAATTCTGATTGAGATAGGCATCCTAATAGAGTATTGACCGCCTTTGCATTTATTTCATATTTCTTCTTCTCAGCCGGATCTGTAGGAGTTGCTGATGGAAAAGTATACCCTATATCTATGATATCCCAAACTTTTGTACCAAGAGATTGAAGATAGGTAGTAACTCTTACCTTCCAATACATGAAGTTTGTCCCATCAAAAATCGGTGGCCTGATTGATTCTTCCCTCTCGTAATTGCTCATGATGATAGATCTTCCTTCAAGCGATCAAGCTTCTTTTGAAGGACCTGCTCTGATACCAATTGTTAGAAATAATACTGAGAGGGGGGTGAATCAGTATTATTAAGTCAAATATTCCTTTTTCAAAACAAATGATATATGCTACTTCAGATAGATAAACCTGCGTATATACGCAACTATGCAGAAGGAAACTCGCATATACAAAGCTAACTTTTAATTTTCTTTATCTTGAAGATGATTGTTAATCTGTGTTGCAGAATCCAATAACCAGTAACCAGAGAGAATAAAACAGAGCAGAAAGACAATCACACACAAGAACACAAGATATAAGGTGGAAACCCAATGTGGGTGAAAACCACTTGCTGCAATTTGTCTCTATCTTATTTTTAAATTAGAAACTTCTTTTACAATGTACTGGTGCAGTCCTTTACCAATACGCATGCAGCAACTTGCAGAGAGCTACAACCCTCTCTCGTTCTCCAGCTTCTCCTGGAAGGGAGCTACAACCCCCTTTAGCTCTTGCACTAGCCAAGATACTAGTACGTAGGTGCTGGTCTACAGAAGGCTACAACCTTCTCTATCTTCCAGGGACCACGTTTCATAAATTTTCAGACTAGATCCATAAACATCAATCAATCATCAAGAATCAACCAATCTCCTTTCCACCAATTAGATCTGAATCAAGTAGATACTTCTCTGACAGCTGTACCCAAAACACAGTACCAGAAACCACACACCAAACACTAAACCTAGAACACATCAGTAATAAACAGAAGCAGCTAGATCACAACTTAAAGTATATACGTTATTTCAATAACCTGCAACATGCGTGCATATGCTTTTGTGTTTGGAACAACTTGTGTATACGCTATTTTCATTCGTTGAACCAACGTGTATATGTAGCTTCGCTTTACTGAACTTGGGTACAGATCTATAAAGGATAATTCACTCTTTTAGATATTCAAAAACACTAATTAACCCAGATTATTAGTGTTATAGATCAAGCAAGCGCCACATATAACAGACCAAAATCATATAAAGATACTATCATTCAAGCTTAAATATTATGACCCATCAATAGAACTTATCCTTCTTCTTTGTGCTAAGGTTCCTCTTTTATTCAGATCCAAATCTGCACCATAACCCAATTACCAGCATTCAGATCTACCACTTTTTCAGATATTCAATGATAATTTATATAAGCATTTGCCACAAGATCTCCTTCCTCTTTTATAGTCTTAGGCCTTCCACAATACCACGGTCCAAAACCATAACATTTCATTACCATGAACCCAAAACTAGGTATCAACACATCTGACGAGACGCTGTGGTCAAAAACCATAGGTTCAAATCCCAAGGACTAACTACCATGGTCCAAAAGCAAGTTCTCGAACATATAGGTGCCTTTGTTACGTCTAACCCACGTGTATACACGCCTTACTCTAGATGAACCTGCGTATATGCCTTTTCTTTCATTCTCAAAGCCTGAACTGAGATCTGTTACCAAAGAGAGTTGCCATCAAGGACAACACCAGTGCCATAGCATCAAACCTATGCCATAATGCCAACAACACCTTGTGCTTCCCATACTACTCTCACCATGAACCAAAATTGGCCTGGCTCTTCATTCCCTACTCCTCTAAATACTGGTAGTTTGATCACACTTGCTATACTAAACTATGGAGGTGGTGGAGGTGTAGTGGGTGGAGATGGAAGTGAGGGCGATGAAGTGGGTGGCGGTGTGGGTAGAGGTGGTAACCACGAAATGCGTTTCCTTATCAAACTAACTGTGCTTCTCAAAGAGACCTTAGCAAACTCTTCCTTGCTTTCTCACAAGGGTGAAATTAAGGGACTGTTTTCTAATTCTTCTCTACTTTTGTAGATATTTCCACTCTATGTAGTCCCAAACATTAATGTATTCACATGACCATTTTTTCACACAATAACATCTTAATCCAAGTATTCAAGGATGTACTATACTTACCTCGCGGTCCTTTCAGAAAGTGTCAATCTGCCTCGCTGTAGCTCATAGTCATGTCTACTACAAACTCAGTGATAAATCCCCCTATTATCCAATTGAGCCAATGGTCCATATTTCACGTGATCTTATCTTCTGATGCTTCTAGTTTGCGCACTAATTCCAAAGTCCACACTATTGGTTGGTCAAGCCTACACCTTCCCTGACTGTCGGCTAACCTCACAATTCACTCATACAGCTCAGAAGGAAAGGATGCAAAGAAACTCTCATGGATTTCTATATAAATGTAGCGTTCCACCCAATTTTCCTTAGATACTTGCAGAATTATGTTTTCTTGTGTCGCGAACTCGTGAATCTTCTTGTCCAACCATTCTTCGATTTCCTTCTTTGTTAGGTTCCAGTGGCATGACATCAGACATCCCTTATGCAAATCCTAGTCTCGACAACGGAACCATTTTTTGGCTTTGTGGGGCTTGACCCAGGTTCAAAAGTGATTTATCTAAGCAAATCTCAATACTACTAGCTCTTTTGGCAACACTCCATGGAGTGCATACTAAGGTCTCACCCGAAGTAGTATGGGAGGGTGCTATAACTAGGTTTCTGCACCTTGGGGATGTCTGATATGAGGTGATTTGTATGTGGTCAAACCTTCGCATTTATTGTGCTACATGCACCAGCGGGTACCCCATGCCCTATGATACTATCTTCGCACAGTTCTAGCACAGCGTGACTTGTGTTATTTACCCCAAGTATTTCGTAATTAGGCTTTGTTAGCTAATTACTTAGATTATTTTCATATATAAGCATTCATACAAGTATTCATCAATTACACGTAGTAAATAAACAAAGTAAAAGTAATGTATAACATCAAAATATGGATTCGAGAATAGATGCACAGAGTAAACTTCTCTTTATTAACTTTCAATATCAAGTACAAACCTGACTCCACCCTACGCACTTAGCTGCAGGGGTCCATGCACTCAACTATGGACTCTACTAGACCTCTTTGCACTCAGCTACAGAGTCTCTTCCTACTAATATGACCCAGTACACTTTAGATTCAACTCTAACCTCGAACCATGCCTTCGCTATTCTATCTATCCTTCACTCGCTATCCTTACACTTAGAGCCTCGCTCTATTTATACAATCACATGGTCTGTGAGCCATGGGTAAGGCGACATAACTTTACATTAAATTACAATATTTTAGGGCAGACAACCCTATGACTCATCCTAGACTTCACACTCCACGCCTGCAATTCACGGAGTCTTACAATCTAATTGACCAAAACTTGGGCTTTGAGCCCCAAAGCATGTTGTGGGGGATCCCATGGACGTATGATGATCTAAAATATTATGACATATGGATCATCCAACACATCATCCTGATCAAAGAAGGGGTCAAGCCATATCAGCAGAAGCTGAGAAAAGTACACCTATCACTTGAACCCCTCATATGGAAAGATCTTACTAAGTTTTCAAACATATGGATCATATACAAATTTTGTCACTCCACATGGGTTTCAAATCTTGTTCTTGTACGTAAGAAGTCTAGGGAAATTCATTTGTGTGTCGATTTATGAAACATAAATTGTGCCTTAGACAAAGATAACTACAATGTCCATCTATTGACCACATTCTACAAACAATATCTGGGGTAGAGATGTTTTCTCTTCTCAATCGTTTCTCAGGATACAATCAAGTTCTACTAGCAAAACTTGACAGAGTTAAGACTACTTTCTGTATTGAGAGGGGTACATTCGCTTACAAATGAATGTCATTTGGGCTTGTAAATGCAGACGCAACCTTTCAGGGCACCATGGACATCACGTTTCATGGACTCATCGAACAGGGAATAGTGGTATACCTTGATGATGTGATTGTGTTATCAAGAAGACGAGAAGACCACATATGCCATCTGAAGAATTTTTTTTAGCAATGTCGAAGATACGAGATTTCCTTGAATCCAAAAAAGAGAATATTCGTAGTGTTGAAGGGGAACCTCCTCGGACACATTTTTTCCAAAATCAAGATAAAGGTGGATCTGGACTGGGTCCAGACTATTACACAGATCCCTCACCCATCCAACAAGAAATCCATGCAATCTTGGGAAAGATAAAATTCCTCTGGAAGTTCATCTCGTATTATGCGCAGATAGTCAATCCCATGTAGGAAATGATCAAGAAAGATATAGTCTATAGCTGGGGCAAGAAGGAAAAGTATGCATTCGCCCAGATCAAGAAGGCCATTGCAAAATCACCTGCACTTTACAACCTAGATTTCAAGAAATATTTCCTGCTATACACCTTCGCCTCCAATAATTCACCAGTTGCAATACTCACTTAGAAGGATGAAACGAACGATGAACGTCCCATCTCCTTCATGAGTGCAAGCATGCAGGGACAAAGCTCAATTACCCAGCCATTGATAAGAAAGCATATGTAGTGTACAAGGCAATGAAACACTTCAAGCCTTAATTGTTGAAGAACCATTGTATAGCCTTCGTCCCTCACCCAACAGTTCGAAAATTGCTTGTACAACAAGAACTAGGTGAATGACGTGTGAACTGGATGATAGGATTCCAAGAGTATGATCTTGAAATCAAGCTAGTTCACATGATCAAAGGACATGGGCTCTACAAACTTGCAGCTGAAGCAGTACACACACCGGAGAGTGAAGAGGAGCTTGTCGGCTAGGAGAAGGAAATTGATACTTATGATATGAGGTGAGCAACACCCAGTGAAGATGGAACCTCTTGGTACACAGATGTGCACCAATACCTTGAGCATGGCACCGTACCCTCTCACTTTTCCATCAGAAAAAAGAGGGCATTACACCTCAAAGCCTTAGCATATGAGTTGGTGCATGGAGTGCTTTACAGAAAGCATAGTAACATAGTTTTTCTCAAGTGCCTAGAGGCACATGAATTAGAGAAGGTACTCCAAGATTTGTATGATGGACCAAACAGGGGGCACTTTACGGGAAACGACACTATGCACAAAGTTATGTGAGCTGGTTTTTATTGGCCCACATTATTCAAGGATGCACATGCTTATGCCCGCAAGTGCCCGGTCTATCAATGATGCGCTGGCAGAACACGATGATGAGCAACTCCACTGCACCCTATTGTAGTGACTGAACCATTCCAACAGTGGGGCCTAGACATCATTGTGAAAATCTTCCCACATTCATCAAAGAAACACTGCTACATTCTAATAGCAACTGATTACTTCACATGATAAACAGAAGTAGTTCTGCTCAAACAATTGAACGACCAGGAGGTCATCATATTCCTCGAACAGAACATCATCTCATGCTTCGATGTTCCAGTATCACTTGTTTTTTATAATTCAATGTACTTTTCATCTTTGAAACTTTATGATTTTGCATTATAGAATGGTATTGTGCTAAAAAAATCATCTAACTATTACCCCCAAGGAAACGGTCTTGCAAAATCCACGAATAAAAACCTCATCCTCATAATCAAGAAGATTGTTTTCTCTAAGCAGCGCAACTAGCATACTTACCTCACAAATGAATTATGGGTTGATTGTGTAACACCCAAGCCCTCTCTGAACATCTCACCATACTTCCTGGTTTTTGGTAAAGAAGCCATCCTTCCACCAACTATCTACTTTCCTGCACTTCAGCTTTCCCAAGAATCCCAAGGCAAGCCTTTCCGGCTAGTTCAGGGTAGGATGGACGCTATCCATAAGCTTCAAGGAGAAAGGATGAAATAAAAAGAAAAGTTCACACTCCACTAGAACTATATCAAGAGATGGTTTGATAAGAAGTCTGCATGGAAAGGTAACTTCAGTGTTGCTGACTTAGTTCTAAAATGGGATAAGTCCCATGAGGACAAAAGCAAACATATGAATTTCCAGTCCCTGTGAATTGGTCCATACACAGTCCAAGAGAATCTTGGCCCACACACGTACCATCTATAATCACTTAACAGGAGGGTTGACAACTTCCTGTCAATGACCAAGATATCAAACATTACTTCCAATAGGTCAAGTCACGCCTCATGTCATGTACATAATCTCCTTGCTGCTTGTTGTTTTCATCTTGTTTTCTTTGCTTACTATCTTTGTTTTTATTTTGCTTGCTATGCTTACTATTTTTGTTTACATTTGTTTCGTTTGCTTGATACCTTACTATTTTTGTTTCTAGAAATAAGTGTTGCCAACTACTACATTCTAGCTTTTCAATAGAGTATGTGGTTGAGATTTTAAGAGACTTGTGACAGTGCAGCACTTGGCCAGTTTGGTGTTCGTCTTCTCTGTGCTTTGTTAACCTTTAGCCGATGAATTCTTGATGGAAAATACGAACCATCTGCAAGGGAATTTTTGGTCCAACCATGAACTTGTGTCTACACTGGGAAGCCCGATGCCTATACTCAGCCATTTACTCTATGTGTTCAAGATCATCCAACTAGTAGAAATGAAGAAGGGGAAATATAAATGAGAAAACCTATGTCAGAGGTCTTACATGCTTCTCTGAAGGAACAACCTCCTCTACTCTCAATAAGTTGGGATCCCTCTTCCACCCCAAAAATAAATAAGTGCCCATGCATAGTCCTCTTGAAAAATACAAAGGCGAAAGAAGAGAAAGGCTTCCTGCACAAAGAGGTGAATCATGCAACTCCATCGGGGTACTGACCAGGCTCACTGGTAGTGGAGCAATGTGTGTGTTCCTGTGTGACTTCGTCGAGGTACTATCTAGACCTACTGGTAGCAGAGCAACACCAAAGATGAAAGCTTATACTCTAAAAATCTTCAACTCGTGAGCTAAACTACCCTTCCTGAATTTGAAACACTGTGATCAAGCTGAAATTTTGATTGTGTTTCACTGAGTTGGAAAAAGGTGAACCATGTATGTCTGTGGGGTAAGTGGGGAAGCTGAAGTAACCCGCATAGTGATTCAATACTCCATGAAAAACCAAGGCCCTGTGCTATCAATGAACCAAAACAGAGAAGTTGGAGTTCTACCAGTGTGTTGCCAAGTGTTGTAGTGGCTACAACCACCCTCCAAAATTTTGGCCTGCATCCAATTCCAGAGCCTCCATTGAAAGTTTCACTACACACTCAGGTTCACTCCATGAGCTCATGTGAAGCTTCACACCCACCTTGCTTGATCATTTCACCCAAGTTTTTTCACGTTGATGTCAAATTCATGCTTGCGACCATGTTCTAGTTGTACTCAAAGTCTTCCCTTCCTTTGTACTCATTGTGTTCGCTATGAAAACATCTATCGCACTCACACACAAAGTCACATCACTGTCACACAAGCATCATCACGGTCAACCAACAATAAATCATAATTGTCATCACTTTAGTTTACACCGTTGATTAGTCATGTTGAACATGTGCATTTGGATGGTTTGAGATGTCTCATTGTCGATTCATGTAAGTGTGTGTTTGTAGGATCACATATGCATCTTTCACTCATTCACACACTTAGTCATTCTGCTAAAGTTATAATGACTAGACTCCCCTCTAACATCCAGACCATGACCCCGCCATTGACTCAATCAACTGTCACTAGAATAGCGTAGAAGCACCAAGCAAGCCATTTCAAGTTGCATTGTCCGCATGTAGATCAATCAACCTTCATGCTGGTTAACTGGAGAGTTTGACCTGACAACCACCCTAGGACTGACTCCCCTAAAAAATTGTGCAGAGGCTGCAAACCTTTCCCACTTCATTGATTGGTAAAATTATACAGACAGACCAGAAAAACACCCAGTGCCCATCCCTATCTCCCTCAAAAAATTGTGCAATTTTTCCAGCCAAACCTCTCAATAGTCCACCAGCTACTCACCAAGAAAATTGTGTAGTTTTCATGAGCAAGTCCTCTACTGCCCAGCAATCCACTTTGCTCAGAAACTGCACAGAGGTGATCAACAAGCCAGCCTCCCAGCATTAGCACATTGTTTCCCGCCAGCAGCTCTCAGTTGCGGATTGACGGTTCCCCTCAAAAATTACGTAGTTTTCGCTGTCAAGCTCTAGCATCTAACTACCAGTTACCCTAAAAAATTGCGCAATTTTTTCTACCAATGACCCAACAACTCACTACCAGTTCCCTCTAAGAATTGTGCAATTTTGGCTGCCAAGATCGCTCTGCCTGCTCATTCCAAAAAGTTGCACAAATTTGGCCTACCTAGCCTTCCTGCGACTTGAACTGTTCCTCCCAAAAACTGTGCAGTTTATCCTCCAACTGAGCTAGACCCCGCAGACAGTCACTGTCAATATGGCTTGCCCATCTTCATCACCTAGTGAATCTTGCACAGTTTACATCAACAGTGCCCAGAGGCTCCATCCTACCTTGCAACCTTGTTACCTCTCCCAGTCACCTACATCTGAAATGATCATGCATCATGGTAGATTAGGAGGTTTTTGGATTTGATGTCATATTGTCATGAGTGACTGCATGTAAAGGTACACAAACGAACATGTCGCGGTGATGGATGGGATGAATGAAGGGAGCACATGCAAAAGGACAGGTTCACCAACAAACGAACAGATGATGCATGCAAATAGATATGCTCGTGAATGGATGATCATGCGAAGATATGTTCATGGATGGATGGACGAGGAAACATGCAACATGTGCTCATGGACAGATGGACAAAATAACATAAAACTTTCTTGAACAGATGACCCTATCAAGCTTACCAACACACAAGCAAGGAGTAATGTGTGAATGCAACATCAAGCGAACTAATGGCCATCGAAGACTCCACGCACTTTTCCATGCGGAGGTGAGGCTAGGACACACCATGAGGACATCAATCACCTAGGATAATTGCAGCTCAACTTGCACACCAACAACATCATGAATCTACCATCACTATCATGTCGAGTCATGTCATGAGTCATGTCGTCCACATCTCTACTGTTGGCCATACTGTCAATCAATGTAATGTAACGTGGAAGTCCAAGAGACCCACTTGTTGTATCAAGTGAAGTCAAAAATTCATGGAATTCAAATAGTCATGAGGGTAGTCAAATAGCCACAAGGGTGAGTTTCACCCTTGGCTATAATACCCCCTCATTTGTACATGCAAGGGACTTTTCACCTCAGCTTCTCCCACATAGCCTTGAGAGTCTGTAATCTTTTCTTTGAGGAGTAAGTAGTGGCTCCAATGTCCCATCCACGAGGTTACTGATGTATGGTGTAACGATGTGTCTTGGAAATTTTTCTTAGTTCAAAAGCCTCCTAACAAGCCAACATGTTTTCACACATGTATTGTAATTGTTGTTAGACTAATCTTGAACACTTGTAATGCATGTTGCTTTAACCTGTGTTTAACACTTGAACTCATTCACATGTTGTAATGGATATATATTAATGAAAATGTGTTGTATATGATGTTAAAGTTTTCGTGCCCATGGTGGCTACCTCCCTAGACATCATAAAGACATTTCACATAAAAATTGCTATAACAACCGTTGCACTACTTCGGACTCATCCATTGAGTGTTGTACTTGTTATCTTTCCTTGTGTGTTGTGACTACCGTATCCATGTGGACTGTTCTTCCGGAAGTTGTGCACGCCCTATTGTGTTATGTGTTCCTGAAAGAGTTGGGGCTTCCTCCCAACCAACTTGGGACTCACTACCACCCTCTCCCTCTACAGTACCATTGACATAAGTGACACTAGCAATCATTGGGCACGTGAACCTCACTTCTCGAAGACAAAGCAAACCACTTTCTTGTGCTGACAAGTAAGAGTTGAGGAAAATCTTTAAGATAATGGAAATTGGGCCATCATACCAAATGGGACTCCCACACCAAATGGTGTGAGGTCTAGTTTGGACTTCATACCAGGGTGATCCCCTGAATTGTTGGCGGGTCCAGCACTGTCAAAATTTCTGGCACTAGAAGGAGAGTAACCAATTGTATATGGCTGAACATCCTCTCACACTCACTCATCAACCATCTGGTCAAGGCAGTAACTCGCACTCCCTCTCGCCTACGTGTGACTATGCAGTTGGTTAATTCTCACCTCCCAAGACTGAACATGAAATTCCATATCATCAACTTCACTTTGTTCATTCCATCACCCGCTAGTTCGTGAAAGTAGTCAAACACATCCCAAGCATTACGTATCTTCCATACACATCAAGGAAGAAAAAATCGACTCTCACAGTGGTTGTTGTATCATCAGTGGAAGAAGCAATTCTTGCCACACTTGAAGGTCTAGGAGAAGCTATTGAAGACGTAAAGGAACCTCCAGTCTTTCGATAAGGGGAACAAGGCACCCTTGTGATCTTGGGATTAGATTTCAATATATGAGGTGGAGGGGAAGGCAACAAAGGAGGTGGAGGCAGAGATGAACCAACAAACTCAAAGACGGAACCATCAGATTTTGAAGGAGAGGAGGAGGAAGAAGAAGAAGAAGACATGGCTGACCAAAATTTGGAATGGATGACTCAAGGACCATTGGCTCTCCTGGGTGTCTTGCATAAGATGCCAAAGTGAGTGGAGAGAATGGACATCAAGTTTAACCTGACAACATGGTGAAGGCAGAAGATCACTTTGATAACTTCTACCTACAGCTGCAAACCCTTGAGGTATGGTATGATGACGAAGTATGTATATTTCTTCCATTTACCTTGGATGGTCACACAACTGCATGGTATCACAGCCTTCCACCAAACTCCTTACAAAACTAGGGTGCATTCAAATACATCCTCCTTGAAACGTTGTTGATGACAAGACCCCAGCCATGCTACTCAAAGAATTGGGAAGCTTGAAGATGGAAGCAAAAGAAAAAGTAAAAGACTTCAATTAGTGATTTACACACATATTGAACAAATTTGTAGCAGACACCAAACCTCATGATTCCATCACTATTTATTACTACACGTCTGCATTGTCGTCCAGCATTGCACAGTTTATCAAGTGAGCTACAAAACCAACACTTTTCGAAAACTACAAAGAGGCTATTGCTATAGAGAAAGACCTACGTGCAATTGGAGTCATCAAGGATGATGAACTAGCAAAGGACTCCAAAGATGCGAGTAGGAAGTCCCAACTAATGGCAAGCAAGGGTAGAGAAAAAGAAGAAACTAATATTAAAACCCTCACTCGCCTCATCAAGAACTTGACTATGGAAGTATCTGAGCTTAAACAATGAAAAACAAACACATCTGCAAGCAACCATTTTCCCGGACAAAGATAGGGGAGCAGCTCATTAGGCAGCAACCAGTTCACTCCAAAAACTTTGCAAAGCTCTATGTTCCATGTTGAATAATGCACAAATCCTAATTCCATTTGTTCCATGAAGAAAATCACCCCGAGAACTCTTGTTTGGACTATAAGCAAGTTGCAAGCTCTGTATGTAGTCATACATTAGATGAGGAAATCAGTATGCAATTTGAATTGGAAGACACTGATAATGACAAAGAGGTTGCACCTGATGAAGCATCAAGTTCTGGGCATGTGGTGAATGCATATTAGTGCTCGCAAGCAATGCCAAAGACAAACACTGAGAAGCAGCCCCAAAAGCAAAATGACCATTACAATCTCAAGAGTAAAGGGGCTCCCCTTACACTTGGGGAAGCACGAGAAAATATGATACTAATGATGAGGAAGGTTGATCCACTGACTGCCCCAAGGAAGAAGACACAAAACAAGTCCCAGAAGACAGCAACGAACAAGATTGTGTTGGAAGCGTGGATGACCAAAAAAACACTAATGGAAGAGCTTTCTTTCTTGGAAAGTTCCTAGTTTATTTTCTTAGAAAAAACAATCCTAAATATTTGTATATGCCATTGAAGTAGAGCATATTGCAGCAATTTCTTGTTGTACTCAAGTGTTGTGGATAAAGAAAAATTTGAAGGACCTTCAAGAACATAGTGATTAGCTTGTTTCTATTATGTGTACAATACCAATGTAATTAACATCTCAAAAATTCCCTTTGTGCACTAAAAAAAAAAGGCATATCCCCATCAAGTATCACATATTGTGAGAGAAAGTCATGGATTTGTCATTCATACTGGAATATGTTCCAACCAAAGAATATTGTGTATATCATTACTAATCCTCTATGTTATCAACCTATTTTACCTCCTAGGTTAGTGACACTCAGTACTTGAGTCTGATTGAATTTTTTCCAGGCCCAAGACTCCTTTTTCTCTAGTTTGACCCCCGAATTCTAGCACAACAGCCTATGGGAGTGTCCAGAGTCTCCCAGTTTCTCTCAGGCCTTCTCTGTGAGAGCGTCCAGTTAAATTTTTCCCTCTTTCAGTGTTAGCATCTAGCAATGACTTCTAGAGTGTGTTAGTCCCTACGCAATCATTTCAAGTTATCATCTATTAGATCTAGCCAGGGCTTATCAGTTAGAAGTTTCTATGACTTCTCTTTATCCTGAGCATCTAGATACATCCTCCTGGGACCTCTCTTCTGCCTACTTATATTGGACCATTTGAGAGGGTCAACTAGTTTTTGGAGAGTTAGTCTTGAGAGCTTTATTGTGATCATATGATGTTGTTTTGCTGCCAAAGTGATCTTATGAGGTCTTTTTCCATTAGTCTACTATTCTTCATACTCATTTCTTGAGCATAGTGATGAAACTCTACTGGATTATGGAGAGGAAGCTTGGAGGTAAAGGCATAACATTGTATTGAAATTTCATAATTAATGGAAACATGTGTTCCCTTCCTTACATGAACTTGTGTTCAGCATGTTATATTGTTGTATCTATTGCATTTGACCTAACAATCTTCAGAGGAAGATCACCTGTCATCTTTGTTTTGTTGTGATTGTGTGCAAGGATAGAGATTTGGTGCAGATGAGCTAGATCGCTCGAGTTAGGTGCAAAATCTGCATCGAACTCAAAACCCTTCCCCGACATGTGAGGATTTCAAGTGTCATCTATTTTCTTTATAGCATAGATATGGATTCTTGTTGCACGATTGAAATTTTGGGATTGGTACTGCTCTATTGTTTCATTGGTCTTGTCTTTCTCTATTTGGTGATCTGATTTGGACACAAGATCACGAAGCAACAAGTCCTTGCAGATTTAGCTACAACATAAGTGGTGATTTCAATGAGATCATACTTGCTTTGTGTATTCTTTGCCTCCAACTTTGATCGATTTCTCTCCAGCTTGATTTATTGAGTTTTTACTACATTTTTTACTTTTTGAGTAATTTTTTAGGGTTATTTCCTATGCCTTTTCTTGTTTCTCGGCTTGTGCACGGGTTTTTATGGATTTTTAAAATTTTTTCCCTAGTCTCTCTCACAGAGAGTCATCTGAGTCCCCAGGGGTTGCTTGACATTCTCTTGCCAATATCTTGACGGCATCCCTCGATGCCCTAATCTTGTCCTGTGCCAGCATCTGGCCTTCTTACCCTAGAAAACGCCCTAATTTGTTTTGAGTTTCTTCAACCATGTTCCTACTTATTCTTAGCCCATGTTTAGTTTCTAGGTTTGGTCCAGATCTACTATTATTTATCATATTATTTCAAATTAGTCACCTTTCATTAAGGCAGACTTTTCGTCTTTGTTTGGGATTAGACCCTCTCATTCTTCACTGATCTGTTAGAGGTTTGTGTGATTTGTGGTCTTTTTTCATTAATTAGTGGTTGTATGTGTCTGGTCTAATCTTTTCTTTCCAAATTATTTCATTCCTCTTAGCCCTTCATTCTGTTTGTGAAGTTTTTGTTGGATTCTTTGGGTTTTAGGCTTTGATTTTTTCCTCTATATCTCACTTCCAGATGTGTCCACCTATTATTAGCAATTATTTAGGCCTGATCCAAGCCTTAATGTCAGACCTTTTTCACTTTTACTCATTAGTGTTGTCTTTTGTTGAGAAAATTTTCTCCTATTTGTGTCATTTTCATCACAATTTGTGGTGTTGTGATTGGTTGTGCATTTATCATCTAGAAAAATTCTTTTGAGTGTGTTTTGATTGTTTTGTATCACCCTAATTTGATCTTGTTTAGGCCTTTCTAACTATAGGTTCTATTTGTGACCTTTGTAGAACATTGGCCTTGGTAGAGCCATTTTCCTATAGCCCTAGCTTGTTGGCATTGCCTTCCTTATTTCACTTTTGATTTTTGGTTTGATTACTTTGAGTGTGTTTGTTTGATTGGGCATTTTTTTCCTAGATATGACACTTTTGGAGTGTTGTGTGTTCTTGCTTGGGAAATTTGATTTGGTCTTTTCTCGGTTACTTTGATTTTCCATTTGGTTTATTTTTGGGTCATTAATTCACAAAATTTGGGATAATTTGCATTTAAAAATATCTAGCCAAGAAGTGCATCACAATAGGAATTGGTGGTGTTATGAAAAATCTTACCCTCCTGTAGTTAGAATTGATCAAAGCAAAAACAAAAATTGCATATAGTTGCATTAGGGTGAATAAATAACAATCATTCACACCATCTCAATTTCAGGTCGCACCCTATTTGTGTAAACAACAACCACTAAAATCAATATGATAATAAAATTAACTAGATTCATCTTTCATTTTTATCAGTAGTATAACAACACTAGCATAGGCTAGGGTCTTGGAGATAGTCTTGTGAGTCAACTGCCTCAAGACTACAAAATAAACTTAGCATCTTGCAATAAGGAGTTAAATCCATTTGCAGAAGTGTGGTCTGGGAAGCCCTCCTCACAAATGGGTCGAGCACAAGGTCACCCTTGGGCTAGGCGGGGTGACATGACCCATTTCTCTTAGTTTCGGGTGGCACGATATAGCGAAATGTGCATGCATACAAACAATGTTATTATCACTTGGGGACCACTTGGGAGGCAAATTTGAAGGGGGTTTCAGTCTTAGCTCCTTTTTGGAGTTAAGTGTCCTACCCTTGTGTGTGGATTTGTCCTATGACTATCCCCCCAAGTCACGTTATTATTGGTGGTGACCATAGTGGCCTATGTTCTTAGGACTCATACACAAGTGCAGGGTCAGGTCATCTTCTTTGTACCTGGGAGAGATATTAGTCATACTCTCTCAGTCCTCTCGGGGGGTGTTCCACATCTTGTGAGGGCACTTGCATCGATTTTGTAGCTAAAGAGGGATAGGAAGCAGGTCACTAGTATAATTCTTCCACCGCTAATTTCTTTTTATTTTGGTTTGTGTGTGCTATCTTCTAGGACATTTCTAGTGTGCGTTGTATGGTCTGAGTCAGTGGTTTTGGCCTTAAGGTGTTTGCACTAACATAATTGTGTTTAAATTATAATTTATCACCCTCGTCAATATTGTTCATCAATGATCACGTCGTCTTCATGGTTTACCTCGTGAAGGAGGTGAACTTTTTACTCCTAAATGGAGAGTTCTTGTTAGTGCTCAAGACTTAGCCCAACACATAATCTTAGAGCCTATACTTGGTCCTTTCGGTAGTGACCTAATTTTTGTTGAAACTTTGGTAGATGAATCTGATGCTCTTGTCAATCCACCTTTGACTAATCTATTAGGACCAAATTTATTCCAGTGAAACCCTAACGATTCTACCTAAGCCTACATATACATGCCATTGTACATGATTTATCCTATTGTGGAATTTGAGACTTCCTTACCTTTTACATTGGCAATATTAGCTATCATGACATCATATCCACCTCTTAGTGTGCCTATACCCATTCCTCCATCCACACCTCTCACTTCTGCTTAGGGAATTCCACGATTTTCTTTTATAACTCCCATAAATTTCTCGAATGTTTCCATGCCCACACCATCTCCTATGCTAACCATGGTGCCTCATCCTATTCAGTCGGTAGGTTCAAAAATATTTGCACCACACTTTGCCTAACCAACTATTCATATTCCCTAGTTAGGCATGGTTACTTCTAGTAATATATGGGCGGACCACCAATTTTTCCTAGTCAGCCTGGGGAAAACGTTGCTTCTAGTATGTTATAACCCTGGTACATTTCGATCTTTAGAGGGGCGACACCTAGGAGTACTTTTACTGGAGGGGCTAGTTTACATAGGGGAAACCCCACTTCCAGTACCATTTTTCACATGGGTTATCCCCCTTATGACGATCCTACTACGGAGAGTGGTCCTTCTTCTATCCTTGGGTACAACCCCATCAACAACCATGCTTTTGGGGGTCATTTTATCTCTTGTGAAACTCACCCCAAGGGGCGACATTCATTTACCAGTCTTGTTGGCCCACAAAAATCTTATGCCAAGGTGAACCATTTTCCTAATGAGCAAATACATCATTCTAATCCTTATATGGGGCGACCACACAGTTGGTCAAGGGGTTCTCCTACCTATGACCCATTTAGTCAGCTTCACGATCCACTTTTATCTTCTCTTGATTTACTGGATTTGGTGAAATTGACTAATGAGCCCATCCACCATGATCCCTAGTGGCCACCCATGCCCGCCAAATTACCATTAGATATTCCCAAGTTTGAAGGAAAGCCTGGGGAGAATCCATCCACACACATTAGGACTTATCATTTGTGGTGCTCGTCCAATTCTTTGGTGGATGATTCTGTTAAACTTTGTTTATTCCAACATACACTAATTAGGGATAATGCAAAGTGTTACATCAAGTTAGATACTACATCCTAAGGTGACTTTACCTCCCTAGGTCAAACATTTTTTACACATTTACAATTACCTACTTGATATGACATCAACTCTGACCTCTTATCTAATTTCAAGCAAGATGATGCCACATTAATTTTTTATCATATTCATGAGTGGTGCCCTTGCAAGAGGTTAGTGAAAACCAAGTTACTTGATGAGATATTATGTAAATGGTTCATCCGATCTCTCTGACCTCATATTGAATTTGATGTGTCTATGTTTCGAGTTATTACCAAAGAATAAGCCATTTTAGCTGCCCAATAGTTGGATCTTATCTATTCAGGTACACTCTAAGAAGTGTTATCTTATGCCCCCTAGGCCTTCCATTGATCCTCCAAAACCTATTTCTAGCCCACATGTCGATGGCGTGGTCGAGTCTATTTATGATTCCATGAGCCAACTTTTTTCCCAACTTGGGCAATTGATTGTAACATGTGAAGCCCCAACAAGTGGGTTTGGCTCTGCTAAAGCAACCGCTCAGTAGTCCACCGATGTTCTAATGATGAGGTCCACTCAACTAAAGAAAAACCAACTGTATTGTGGTAAAAAGAATAAAAAGAGAAATAAATAAAAAAAGATTCAAAATTCTCATGAGTCTCAACCAAACCCTCAAAGCTAGGGAGGGTGCACTAATGAACATCATCATAAATTCAAGTTCCCCTATAAAAATTTTCAAAGTGACCACCTTACTCACAAATTCCCTCGAATTGATGAATTCCATAGGCTTCTTTCACCACCATCTACTCAATAGCCTGTCGTTTTGACTCATCCATTCCTTGTACAACCCCAACAACATATGTTTGCTTGAACTCCTCGACCCCCACAAGGGGGATGTGAGGGGTCAACTACCCATCCTCCTCATATTTCATCAGTCTTCATGTGCAAGGAAGATGTCAACGTGACTATGCAAGCCAAATCTTATTATGTTCCTGATTCGAGTTATCCTTCTAAGGACTCATCAGCTTCACTACTTTCCACAGGACATATCACTTTGGATAAGCATGTGGAACCTATTTATCATCCCCCCAAGGGTGTTCCCTAGAAGAAAACACATAATCCTTCTTCTAAGGCCACTCAACATTACAGTATTGTTGAAGATCTCACCTAGGCTCCTTGTGCCATGTCTGCCTTGGAGGTATTGCAAAGTTGTCCTTAGTAGCGCAAATATTTCTTGTCTACCAATGATGGAGTTATCATGTTTGAATCTAGTCTCATCACTTTTAGCACTGAAAAAACCACTCCTCATCTTTCCCATCAATTTGTTTTTCAAATCATTATGCATATTTTCCATCTGAATATTCATCGCGCTTTGGTGGATGAAGGCTCTTCCACATGTGTTATGTTTATATCCTATTGGAAGGATCTTGGGTCTCCAATGCTTGCCACATCCAACATGACTCTCCAAGATTTTGATAGACATAACTTTGTACCTAAGGGGGTTCTTCCCAATTTTTCCATTGAGTTAGGAGGGAAAATTGTATATGTTGAAGTTGAAGTTTTCAACACCATGTTAGATTACAAACAACTCCTTGGTTTTAGTTGGTTTTATTTAATGACCATAGTCATCTCATATGTCTTCCATTTAATTTTCTTTCCTCATGAAGGAAAATTTGTCACTGTTGATCAACTTGACTATTGTGTGTCGTCAGCCTAGATTTCCACCATGGGAATTTTGTACCACTTGTTGGAAATCACCCTCATCAATATCATAGTGTTAGTGTGAGCTTGTTTAAAAGCTCATCTCTTATTGAGATGTTTCCTCAATTACCACCGCTCAACATTCCATCACCCTCTTCTAAATCTCCTATGCATATGATCTCTTCTAACACCTATGGACCCCATAAACCTCCTAATCCTTGGGTGGTGTTGCTTATTCCTATGGAAGTTGATCAAGCTAGCAACAATCCTCTGCCACCTATTGTGGAAGATATTGCCTCTCCAGCAGTCCCGTTAGTACCTCTTAACGCTGGTCAGAAACTCCATCACAATATCTAACATGACCAGCTTCCTTTGCCCACATGGGACATCACTCCGCTTTCTCCACGTGAGTCCATTAATGATGAGTCTTCTTCTCAAAAATTCATTTTGGAGGTCATGGATTCACATACTGATCATCTTGGGGAGGTTATACCTCTTCATGCCTCTATTCTCCCTGATGTGGAACATGTAGAGTTTGGCTCTTTAAATCTTGAACCAACTTAGAGGTCACCTTCCCAGCGTTCCTTGGAATTTCCGCCCATGGACCGAGTCAAGTCTTGGGATTCTATTATCGAAATAGTCGGTGAATTGTCCAGATCCTTACCACCTATTGATGAGATTCTTGTACCTCTTTTATGTTTTGATCCTCCCTTGCGTATTTAGATTGATTCAAGAGAGCGACTATGTTAGATTGTCCTTGGCATGGTCAAACTTTCTAGATTAGGAAGTTTGAATTCATTTGGAATGGCCACACAGTGGAAAACATATGGTCTTTTCCTCTCATGAGTTCTAGTATAGAAACCCTTGGCATGTGCCCAACTATGGGCACACTTTAGCATTACCTAGACTGTGGCTCGCTTGTACATATTGTACATAGGAGTGTGATGCTTTATCTCTTTTTCTTTGGTGTGTGATGCAAGTATTTTTCATGCCTTATTTATGCAAAAAGTCCAAAAACAAATTATAAAACTAAAAAAAAACCAAAAAACACATGACCTTCTTTTTACCTCCTCCATGTTTATTTCTGCCATATGTGATTTAACAATGGGTTTAGTCTTTCTGGATGGTTTTTACAGGATAGGGTGGTGTTTCTATTGAGACATCCATTGGACCTTAGGTGCATTTATCTAGAACATGGCATATAGGGGTAGGTCATCCACACCATCTTTGTTGCATTTTGATTGCCAGTGCCATATTTATGCCTTATGTCTGACCCTGTCAAGTTGCAACTTTCACCACTTCATTTATGCATGTTGTAGCTTGCTAGTAGAGCTTACCTGCTCATGGATACCCTAGTTAGCACCCTTTTCCATTTTTGTGTCCATCCAATAATTTTTTAATACTTTTCAAAATCCCTCCCTCTGACCCACCATGACCAAGAATCTGAGCCTCATGTCTTCTTCTTCGTCTCTTTTTTGGCTATACCTGAAGGGGATTCCACCATTTTTGTCCCTTGTGATTTCCACTATTTACCAGCCTATTTTTGCATATTGAGCCCTGGTTTCTCTTATCCATTATCATCAGTTGCTTCGCATATTATCTGCTTTCACTTAGTGTTTACCCTTTCTTGGAGGAACCACTGTGATGAGCGGTCCTATTATCTAGTGCCTTGTCCTCCATATGTCATGAGAAGTTCCAACATTACCAGAACCAGTTGGTACCCTCTATACCACTTGTTCCTCCAAGAGGAGTTTTCTTTAAGCTCTTTTCAAACTCCTTAATTTAGAAAAGATTGCTAAGTGAACTTGTCTACTTCACACCCATTAAAGTACCTGAAATGTTGTCTACCAAGTATAAGTTTAACCCTTTTCCATGTTGGGATAGACTAGTTATGAAAAAGAAATGCCCTAGTCTACTTCATCTAGGAGGTTCTCCCTTATATACTTTTATCTCTTTTTCGGCCGTGGGGGACAAATTTATGAAAAAATAACTTATAAAAGGAGAAGAGAGGGAATATTTATTTCCATTAGTCATCAAATGGCAGTGTCCTTTGTGTCACCCTTGAACATGGCACCTGTGTGTTTCATTATTTCACCGTTGGGTTTTAGATTTCCTAGGAGCCATACAATCCATAGGAATCTCTTTACTCCTTCAGTTGGTTACTCTTCCAGTCATATGGAGCATGCTTTGATGCCTCCTATGTTGTTGCATGATATCACATGGTGCTCATTAGTCATGCTCCCAAGTCACTCTTATGTCATTCCACTAATTTTTCAAGGGCAGTCTTAGCCTATGTCAGCCATCTGCGGTAGCATATTGGCCTTCTTGAGTAAATCATCCATGTGTTAGTTTTACTTCATTGCTTCATGACTTCATTCATTCCTCACATCATCCTCGTCTATTCTATGTAAATTGACGGGGGATACATCAAGTCCCTCCTTCAATAGATCTTCTCCTTTTGACTTCAACTCATTATCTAGGAGCTTGATCTAGGAACCAGTAGTACCTTGCATCTTAGAGACCCTAGTGGCAGGCTTCCTCACAATCAAGAGTGGGTTTACATCATTGGCTCCTAACTGGTCGAGTTCATTAGTGTTTGACATCATCTCATCTATTCACACTTAGTGGATTGTACTAGGTACCTTAGGGTCCATTTTCCTCATCGGTGGATTCCCTCGCATCTGTTATTGGCTTACCACATTAGCTAGTAATCAAGCGATTTCTACCATGCTCGACATCAGCTCATATATTCTCATGTTTTAGATTCATACCATCAGGGTTATGTCGAAGACCCTAGGTTAGGGACATATTTCTCTTATATGGCATCATTCACAGACTGTGTTGGAGTTATGTATCATTCATGTACTTTGAGGACTATCTTGAAATGCTTATTTGTATGTCCTGTGTCCATAGTCCTACTGATGTATATTGTGACATAGATCTACGATTATATTTGTTAGTGGCTATGCTCCATTTGTTCAGTCACATGTACCACTGTGTATGTCTTCGTGGCCATGTTCTAACATTTCATGTCATGGATCCACAGTGTATTTTATGGCATCCATGTTTTATATCACCTAGCATGGGTATATGCCTGCCTTAGTGATGTTATCAACAAATATGAGACTTCAACTCCAACATTTTTCTGATCTGCAACCCTGAATTTGTTTCCTCACTCCCATTTTGACCTCTGAGTTTTATCATAATGTATTTCGGTCATCATCTTCTCTTCTTATGTCATACATTGGGGGGGCATTTGTTATCCGTATATTTTACCCCTTGGGTTAGTGACCCTTAGTACTAGATTCTGATTGACTTTTTTCCAGACCCAGGACTCCTTTTTCTCTAGTTTGACCCCTCGACATTGGCACAACAGGCTATGGGAGCGTCCAAAGCCTCTCAGTCACTCTCAAGCCTTCTCTATGAGAGTGTCCAGGGACTTTTTTCCCTCTTTCAGTGCAAGTGTCCAAAGATGAATTATGGAGTGCCTTTGTCCCTAGGAGATGAGTTTGAGTTTTCATCTATTCGAGTTGGCCAGGCTTATCAATTAGAAGTTTCTATGAATTCTCTTTGTCCTGAGCATCCAGATACATCCTCCTCAAACCTCTCTTCTTCCTATTTATACTGGACCATTTTAGAGGGTCAACTATTTTTTGGAGAGTTAGTCTTGATAGCTTGATCGTGAGCCGATGCTGCTATGTTTTTGCTAGAGTGAGCTTATGAGGTATTTTACCATTAGTTTACCACTTTTCATACTCATTTCTTGAGCATAGTGGGGAAACTCTGTCAGATTGTGCAGAGGAAGCTTGGAAATGAAGATATAACATTTTATTTATTTTTCATAATTAATTGAAAGATATGTTCCCTTCCTTACATGAATTTGTGTTTAGCATGTTATATAGTTGTATCTATTTCTTTTGATCTAACGATATTCCTAAGAAGATCACCTTTCGTCTTTGTTTGGTTGTGATTGTGTGCAAGGATAGATATCTGGTGCAAACATGTTGGATCACTCAAGTGGAGTTCAAGATTTGCATCGAACTCAAAACCCTTCCTTGACATGCGAGGATTCCAGATGTGATCTCTTTTCTTTATAACATAGATCTGACTGCTTGCTACATGATTGAACATTTGGGATTGGGACCGCTCTATTGTTTCATTAGTCTTGTCTTTATCTATTTGGTGATATGATTTGGACACAAGATCACAGAGTAGCAACTCCTTGCAGATTCAGCTACAACACTCTACTAAGGGAAAGTTTTGAATATCTTAGACTAAGGATGGGAGTGGTCTCTTCCTCACTAGAAGGACTATTTCTTAGACTAAGGATATGAGTGGTCTCTTCCTCACTAGAAGGATTATTTCTCAATCTAAGGATGGGAGTGGTCTATTCCTCACTGGAAGGACTATTTCACTAATCTCAGCCAAAGTCACAAACAGTTGTCCTCCATCTTATGATAAGAGGAAGATGTATATTATAAAAATGAAGCATGGTCCCAAGGGAAGGTGCCATTAGGTCCATAGGAAATTTCAGGCACATCTGGAGAGCATAAGTAGCCATGGTCTCAGGAGGAAACTCTATTTATAAATTGATTATGTCCACACACAATCATGGAAGCATTGGTAGGAAACTATGTCATTTTTCCTTTAATGTCCAAGAGTGAGAGAAGTCATACAATGAAAAATATTGATAAGGAATACATTGGGGGGTAGAATGCAGACAAGGCATTAAAGTCATAGACAAGAAGGAAGGAAGCATCCTTGTAGGTAACCAGGGGGAGTCCCCAACAACATGTAAAAGGGAGTTCAATTCATTTCCATAAATGACCATTAATGTTTGGTGGTGTTACAATCAATTAAAAAGGGGTAGATTGTTCCATATAGTGTTGTCATTGATGATAACAAGTTTCATTGATTTCAAAGGGGATGCCTCAAGAAGCATCAATGTTATTTATGAATCAATATTGTAGTTTGACCTCATCAAGTGAAGTCAAAGAGGTTTTAATTTTATTGATATCTTTTAATAGATGTGATGTCATAATGAATCTATGGATGATCTTTTTGGATAGTCCTCTCTAAGACCTTTCCAATGATACATCACAATTGGAAAAATCCTCCTAGATGACAAGTTATGACCTGTTAAAGTTGGCATTGGTGTTGTAGTGTTTTCTTCTCAATGATGTACAAAAAGAACCCACTTAATATTTTTGATGACAAACAATCTCAACAATATAAATGGCTACTAAACATTGTAGATCTGCAACAACTAATAGAAAGAAAACCTGCCAAAGTCTAGATCTATGCCACAATCATAGTTAAATAGCAAAAGAAAGAGTAATAACTCCAATCATCCAATGGAAAGCAGATATGTAAAGAATAATTTTATAATAACACCTGTGAAGAGAATAGATAAATGTTACCAATCCCCCTCTATGGGATGGGTTCTTGGCTATCCTCAAATGTCTTCAGCTTCTGTAGAGTCTCTCTCCTCTATAACGCGTAAACCTAGCAAAAATATGGTGTGCAAAAATGAAGATAATCAGAGTTACAATAGTGAGTGCAACAATGAAAATAGTCAAAAGTGAATAATGAATGGAAACCCCTTCTATTTATAACAAAATATTGGGTTATCCTCAAATAATGAGCAATAATAAAATATTATTGATCCCATTCTTGGAATATTTTATTATATTTGTTTAGGAGGGAAAATTTATTTAAAATTTTATTTAGAAATAATAAACAAATAAATGATTTATTGATCACCTCAATGAATTAGTTAAGGAATAATAAACAAATAATGATTTATTTAATTATTCCTAAGGGATTTAGTCAAATGTAACAAAGAATAATAATTAATTAATTATTCTCAGAGAAAATAAGATAAATAATTATTTATCTGTTTATTTTTCATGATTAGATCAAATTTGACAAGGAATAATAATAAAACAGTGGTTAACTTAATTATTCCTAGAAGAAAATCAAATAAATAATGATTTATTTAATTATTCTTCTTGGGTTTAATTATAAATTACTTAATAACGATGGTTTATTAGGTAATTTCTCACAGTGAAAGCAATTTTACTATAGTAAAATTGGCTTTACATGGTATACTTCGATCCATTTAGTAAATTAGGCTAGATGATCAATTTCTTGGTGATAATATATTCCCCCCCAATGTACAAGTGTTAGGAGAAAAAAGTATGACTGAAGTACGTTGTAAAGACACAATCACTTAGACAACACAAGTGATTCAAGGAGAGAGAGAGATCAATGAAGCTGAATCTGAGAGAGGTTAGTGACAGAGGGGACGAGACTAGTGCAAGACTCCTTTTATATTGTGGTACCAGACCTCAATGAGGTGGGGGAGGCATACCCATACCCGCTGAGATAACTTAGTAAAAAGATAATGGTTTGCCCAGAAATATGAAACTGAGCAATAAAGTACATGCTAAATGGTACATGACATGCTGGCATAACAGACCCAAAAAATAATACAATGTGTCCCATATACATAGTGCACTTGGTAAAAACATGAGCTAGGATTAAATAAAATAATATCTAAGTACATGAGATACAAATCCCCTTCCCTCAAGAAATGGGTGGGAGGGAGGGTAGAACAACCAGAGAAGCTCTGTTGAACAGGGAAGGGCTCTGCAAAACTGAATGGATCATCCGAAGGAGACACCATGCTATGGACACTACGATCGGTAGGCACTAAACCCATCAACTCTGCGCAACTGTATCTGAGGCTGTAGCATAGTAGGTATGTGTTTGGGAATGTGGGGGGCTACCTATAGGGCCACCCCCTCATGAGGCCTGAAACATCTCACGCACACCCGGGAATCACTTGTACAATCTGTTGCATCACTGGACCATCAAGTGTATGGATCATGAACATGAAATGACCAAGTCAAAGGGAAATAATGAGACCCTCTATTTGATCCAAGGCATCGAACAATAATGGAATATGGAACCAAGATACACTTCCCTCTAGGTCGTTCTTCTGGAATAAATGAGCTAATGTTGACAAAATAGGGCCCGTGATAGATGAGGAAAGATCTTCAACTAAATCATGAGGGAAAATAGTAATGTGATTGATGGACTGCCACTAGGGATAATGGAAAAAATGGGACTGAGGGACAAACATATGACTACCCTTGTCAGAGCATAAAGTGAATGGTTGACCTGGCAGCAACTGACTCAACTCTGGAGGGGATGAGGATAGTATGACTAGAGGCCAAAATGGGCAACACAGGATGAATGGTATGCAAATAACGATGGAATATTGTGACATGATATGATGGGACATGAAATAGAATCCAAGAATGCAAGGGTGACTCATCGCAGATGCTCTGAACAAGGGTGACTCGATGACACTGCCACATAGAGTAGGCCCGGTGGGGATCATGAAAACATGAGTAAATGATGGTTACTTATGACGAAAGTCAACATATGGTACGGAAATTATTAAGAGGACGTGGAAATTAGAGTATAAGTGTTCTTTATGAAGAAATTCGATTTTGAGAGGTGACAAAGTGACCTTTCTTGGAAGAATGACTTCTTGGTGAAGTTTCAAATCATCAACTGAAGTGATGCAACGTACCTAAATGCAAGATATAAATAAATACACACAAGTCAATGAGAAATGGTATGGGTAAAATTTCATGAGGTAGAGTGCATTATAAGGATTGGGAAGGATTTGGCCTTCGAAATACTCTAGGAGATATGCCCCCTTACTTAATTCCTTACCGGTGATGTAAGGTCCTAGCCATAATGATTCAAACTTCCCATGCCCCAGGGTATCATGGGCCTGGTCATACACCAGAACAAGATCACCTATGTGAAAGGCACGAGGGTTGAAGTTTCGTTCATATTGAGATTTGGTGAACTTCTTGGCCACTTCAATGGTTTGTAAAGCAACATGATAGTCTACAAGGATGCGTTCAAGAATGACAAGTCTTTGTTCTAATGGTTGGTTGTCAAGGAGAAATTCGATAGCTAGGTGGAGGGAAGGGATCTCACACTCAATTGGTAAGATTACCTCCTTGTCAAAGACAAGGTGGAAAATACTAAACCCAGTAGTGGTTTTAACAAAATTTATATAGACCCACAAAGCTGGGAAAAGCATAAGGTGCCAGTTGGTCTTGTGCTTATTCATCGTACGCTGAAGCATTGTCTTGAGAATATTGTTGACCGCTTCAACTTGTCCATTACCTTGGGGGTAATAATACAATGAATATTGGTACTGGAAACCCAACAGTGAGGATAGTTCACGCCATACCTCATCTTCAAAATGTCGGCCATGGTCAGAGACCAATTGTTTTGGAACTCCAAATTGAGTGATAACATGGGTAAAGAAGAAAAGGGTTGTGGTAGCCACTGTGTTATTGAATGTTGGCATGGCCTCAGCCCATTTGGTAAAATAATCAACTACCACGATAATATACTTATGGTTATTAACATATGGTGTTCGACACTCCATAAATTCAATGGCCCATTTACAGAAAGGACCAGCTACGATGACAAGATGGAGGGGAGACAGTGGGGCTCTTGCCTTTGGGGGAAAATGTTGACAATTGGGGTAGTGTTTGACTGCCTCAATGCAATCACTGGAGAGAGAAGACCAAAAGTAACTAGCACGCATGACTTTGTGGGAAGTAGCCATACCAGAGAGGTGACCACCACAAGCGTCATTGTGACAGGAACTTATCACCTGCTCTGCTTCAGGATGGGTGAGAAACGATGAAGGATAGAATCCACACCATGATGATAAATTTCATCACTGATGAAGAGGTAGTGAGGGGTTTGGAATTGATTCCGTCATCAATCATCCTAGGTAAAATGGGGGGCAAACTTTTGGGTTCAGAAATATGTGATAATATCTTTGTACCACAGATCATCTGAAGTGATGAAAAACAAGTGTTCATCTGGGATCTCGTCGTTAACCGACAAATCACGTGCACCAGTGGGTAATTCAGAAATGAGTTCAGTGAGGGCCAAACCTTTCTTACTCTTAGGCGTAACAAACTCAAGATCAAATTCTTGGAGAATGACGATCCAACGTGCATACTTCCCATTGATGATCTGTCGACTCAATAGGAAGGTCATGTGGTTGGAGTTTGTTATGACCCTAGTGATATGTGTGAGGATATAATGATGAGGCTTTTGGATGGAAAACATGAAAGCTAGTGCCAACTTCTCTTCATGGGAGTAGTTCATAGGGGGCCTGCTAAGTTCTTACTAACATGATAGATAACATGCTCATTCTAATCCTCATCTTCTTGAATAAGAACCCCAGCGCCTGAATGGGCAGAAGCTCAGATGTATAAGATGAAGTCATTGGGGAAGTCGGGGTGACTAATCAAGGGTGCGGAAGTAAGAGCATGCTTCAAGGCATCAAAATAATGTTGATCATGGTCATCCCAAAAAAATGGAATTGTGGAGCATAGGAATTTAAGAAACCCATAAATGGTGGTCGCATAATCAGGCACGAACTTGTGAAGGAATTTAGCTTTGCCTTGAAGGCTTTGTAATTTGCACAAGGTACAGGGAGGTGGTAGTTCAAGAATGGCTTGAACTTTCAATGGGTCAAGATTGATATCGTATTATAACACAATGAAGCCTAATAGATGGCTAGCATGAACACAAAAGACACATTTCAATGGATTAAGACGAATGTTATACTTGCGACAACAGAGAAAAATGGTGAGAAAATCATGAATATGTTGCACCCGAGACCTCGAACGAGTGGTGAGATTGTCAAGGTAAGAAAGTATAAGGTGCACCAAGTCATGAAATCAGTATGACATGGCCCATTGAAATGTGGCTCCATCATTTTTTAAACCGAATGGCATGACCCGATATGCAAAGGATCCCCATGGACTAATGAACGATGTATTTAACTGATCGACACAACAAATACTGATCTGGTTGTACCCATAGAATCCTCCATAAAGGATAGAATCTCGTGCCCCCCACACTCATCAATGATCTAGTCAATAAATGGTGTGGGAAAGTTGTCTTTGGGACAAGCTTGGTTCAAGTCAAGAAAATTCATGTAGACACAATGATGCCTTGCTTCTTGAGAACAGGAACTAGGTTGGATACCCATGTGGTATACTCAATGGGATAGATGAAATCAGCCTACTGAGCTTGTCGATTTCAACTTTTACAGCCTCACGCCAAGAAGGGTGGATGGGTCTCAACTTCTGCCAGATAGGAGTCACATTAGGCCATGTGTCGATATGATGTTCAAAAATGGTAGGATCAAGTTCAGGCATCTCAGAATATGACCAGCTGAAAACATCACATAATTCTTTGAAGAGCATGGTGTACGCTTCAACTTCTTCTGGGGTGCACTATGCCCCCAAGGTATTGTTTTCTTTGACCCCTGGTTTATCTGAAATATTGATTTTGATAGTAAGAGAGATGTTGGCCATGTTCCCTTCTTTGAAAGCGTCTAGGGTAGGTATGGGATTTTGAAAAAAAATTGACTTCACTGTGGATGAAGTCTTTTGATTCCACATCATACTAGTCATGGGACTGTTGTGGCAAGAAGTACGCATGGTGGTGCATATCATCCCAAGGGTAATCAAAGGTATACGTAATTTCCATGATGTTCTCAACGAAATGGAAGATGGGCAAACGGGAGGAAGACTGACTACATGATGAGGCAACGTTATGTGGTGCATCAACCTAAGAAAGAAGGTTCACATACGCATCATTTGAAATGGTCAACGACGGACTGGTAGATGGAGGATCTACAAATGTTGAGACTTGGGATTCTATCGAAAGAGGTTCGATAGAAGTGTGCGCAGAAATTTTAGAAAGGTTTGCCTACGAGGAACTCAAGGGTGACGCTTGTATCATGTAAATGCTCATAGAATTAACCTCTAATATGGGGGGGGGGGGGGGGGGTCCAGGGAAAACACCCAATAAGGAGGAGTCTTTATAGACTTTGAGTGAAATACTGATGGTAGGAGTTGCAGACTAGTTGGCGGACGTCAACAAGATGATGGACTTGTGGGAGGTCACGGATGTCAGCTCGTAGTAAATCAATTGATCAATGGTAATGATCTTCCCTTCATGGGGGAAGCACATCTTATGAAACACCACAAATGCGGCAGCTGACATAACATATGTGTAACTATGACCTATGAGAATGTTGTAATGCAAAGGGGCATCGATGACTTTGATATTGACATGGACAATCTTACCTGCAAGAGTCACTGGACAATTGCAGTACATGTTGAGGTGTTGGGAGGAGTGCCAATCCCAAGCACACAAAGTGATGGTGGAGGGGGACAACTCAGGTGATTTTAGTTGTTTCCAAACAGTAGTGGACATCACACTGGTGGATGTGCCTTCATCAATAATGCATCTAGAGATGATGGCATTATGGATTCTAACTGGTATTTGGAAAGCAACTGATGAAGGTAATGGAGGGTGATCTGATGTATCAATCGGGAAGACAATCAAATGATCATCCGAAGGATCCACTGCACCCAAGGCAGTTAGTAGAGCATTCTTTTGGGAAGGGAATGACTGGAGTTTTTCCAGTGTCAACAGGGCAGCAGGTGATTTCGCCAAGTCGTCTACTATACTATATGTATGGGCAGCTATGTTAAAATCCGCATTACGATGTAATGGTCCCCTTAGGATCTTTCGAATGGCCTAAAATTTAGGTTGAGGGATCTATAAAGGACCATTTGGTGTTGTAAGAGGCTTAGTGGATACTTTGGTTTTGGACTTTGTAGCAGACGAAGTGGAGGGCTTGTCATATTGGCATGACCGAGTTTGTAGGTTGATATTGGAGGGGTTAACCTCATCAGAGTTCATCATAAGGATCTCGTAGTCACCGAGACTAGAAGGTTGGGGGAGGTGGGCTACTTGACTTGGTTGTGGTTGGGTAGTAACAAATCCTTACTGAGGGATAGGATTTGTGAGCACGGTCGGTTGAGGTGGTGCAGGATTATGAGGCAACTTTTGACCTCTAGAAGTGTCTTGAGCTTCCCACATTTAGCACATCTGGGGTAAAAGAGGACACTCATGTGTATAGTGGCAATGTACACCAAAAAATGCATAAGGCTTATTCATATGAATAGCCTTGTTCTGCTTGGGTGGGCCACCCTGTCACTGGTCGCTGGTGTTAGGTTGGGTTCCCCGGGGGTTCACTAGGTTGGTTACCTTGCTTACTTTGGTTACCCTTGTTACCCTTACCCTTATTTTTTTCCTTTGAATTTTTGGGATTGGTATCAATCTGCTGAGAAAACACCTAGCCCTAAGGGGGCAATGGCTACTGGGGCTAAGGATGCATGGGATGTTGTAGTGCTAATGCTTGAGGGGTTGGAGCACCAAGCTGTGCATAAGAAGGAGAAACAGTTTTCTAAACGGGTTAGGGCCTAGGAAACATGTTGCTGGCAAGAGGGGCATAAATGCTGGAAGAAATGGTGCCCCCTTGCAAATAGGCATAGCTATGTCAAGAATATGGTGAAGAGCGTGAAAGGGATCCAAAGATACCGTCGACGACATGAGATGTCCTCGGTGCATTGGTACTTCTAGGACGAGGGAAGTCTAGAATGATGGTATAGACATAACTGGATTTTGCATAAATCGGATCATATCTCAGCATGGTCTGGAGAGCTTCTTCCTCGGTCTAAGGAAAATGGGATGCGACATCTTTCCCAATGGGGCATAAAAGGCCCTTAAGAAACCAATCTAGATAGACACGGTCTTCGAAAGGCGGGGCATGACATGTGCTCCTCCTTCGACGCTACTCTTGAACATGGTCAGAAAGGCGAGTGGTAGAGGACTAACAGAATGTGGTCAATATCTAAATACCAATGTCGTACCAGAGAGATAACTGGAAATATGAAAGGAATGCTTTAACAAGCATCGTGAAAATGGAATGAGATGTGGAGGGCTAGTCTACATACCATTTTGCAGTGTCTCCAGTGCATGTGTGTTGGAAGAGCCAAAGACAAATGGAGTCATCGATTATGGAGTTAGAGGAACAACACATGTGGAAGGATCGAACATGGTTGGTAGGATCCTCTCCAGTGATGCCCTCAAACTTTGGGATCTCTAAGGGAAGCTTAGTCAGCATAGAGGGCCAACCAACATCATGGTGTTTGGGGTCGTTTATCAACTAGTTAAGATCCGATACACTTAACCTAGCCATAAAGGGGAGCATGGGGGCTACTGGAATGGTTACTGAGACTATTTTGCCTAATGTCACCACCGGTGTAGAACCAAAGCCACCACCAGGTTGGGTTGCTACAATAGTTGTGGGTCTAGACATGGCGACGATAAGTAGTGGAGGAGGCTCGGAATCAAGAGAAGAGTCTGTATGGGAACTTGGAGGGCTATGAACTTGAACTCGACAGGGAGGAGCAATATGCCCAAGCAAAAACTGGGGGTGAAAGCCTAATAGTCTCCATGACACACACCTTGGTGATGCAATGATGGAAAGACACACAAAACACGTAAATGGTGAAGGGAGATCAAAAATATATCTTTTGTCTCTGATGTGGGGAGATAAATTTATTATGTTAAGTCTTGGCTTGGTGGTGTAAACCAAGTACCCTTCGCTTAATGTGCACTTGTGTGTGCAAGTGTATTAATTGATTAAGCCTAGATCATGTTTGTAAAAAAGAAAATAGCTTGCTACAAATAATTGAAATAAATAACAGAAAATGAACGACAAAACAATTAACTAAACCCCACCCAAATTGGGTTTGCAAACACTGTACTTCTTGATGGCTAAACTGATGGGAAATACATTTAAAAGGTCAAGAGATCTAAATGTCAGTGTGACTGGGATCAAGTGACTCTAAGCTGCTGGAAAGTGTTCCAGCAACAACAAAAAATCAAAGGGGAAGATTGCTGCAAAAAGATAGGGAGATGGGTGAAACACCTAGGGCAACCGATGGGACCCTAAGGGAATGACCAAACAAGTTTAAATGTGAAACTATGGATGGTAGAAACCTATCTTATTAGATTTGAAACAAAATATTAAAGATCTGGAAAATGTGGCTGAAAGTGTTGTAGAAACTCAGACTTCTCACTCAGCTAAACGCCTCCTAAAAAGGTGAAAGTGTACTAGAGACCCTAGGGGAGTCTAAATTTGACTTCAACGAGTAAATCAGAGTGGATCGAGGCCTAAGCGGGATGAGATAGAGGTCAGACACCTAGCAGGCAACTCTCAGAAAACTTAGAAACAGATCTGAGAAAAACCCTAAAACCCAGAAATCACAAGTACTCACCTGTTTTCCGTTGAAATCACACATTTTGGGCTGAAAGGTGCATTCTGAAGCCTAGATCCCACTTTTTTGGCTGAAAACTGCTATTTTTGTTCTGAGGATCCCGGTTTGAAAATTCCAAAAAAATAGTGTCACCTTTGTTGTGGTTGATTCTTGTGACCTACAAAAATGACTAGAAATCTTTTGGAAGTTAGAAATTTATCAAATCTAGGGTTAAAAACTAGGAAACATTAATAGAATTGAAAAAAGAAGAAACCCTAAGCTGAAAACCAAAGGTCACCTAGGTTTATGGATCTAAAATATAAAACCCAATGGAGTTGTTAATTTGTTGTAGCGTTTTCTTCTCAATGATGTATGAAAAGAACCCACTTAATATTGTGGATGACAAACAATCTCAACAATATAAATGGATGCTAAACATTATAGATATGCAGCAACTAATAGAAACAAAACTTGCCAAAGTCCATATCTATGCCACAATCATAGTTAAACTACAAAAGAAACATTAATAGCTCCAATCATCCAATGGAAACCAAATATGTAAAGAATAATTTTATAATAACACCTGTGAAGAGAACAGAGAAATGCTACCAGTCCCCCTCTATGGGATGGGTTCTTGGCTATCCTCAAATGTCTTCAACTTTTGTAGAGTCTCTCTCCTCTATAATGCATACACCCAATAACAATACAGTGTGCGACAATGAAAATAATCAGAGTTACAACAATGAGTGCAACAATGAAAATAATCAAAGTTACAACAATGAGTGCAACAATGAAAATAATCAAAAGCGAATAATGAATGGAAAACCCTTTTATTTATAACAAAATATTGAGTTATCCTCAAATAATGAGAAATAATAAAATATTATTGATCCCATTCTTGGAATAATTACTTGGAATATTTTATTATATTTGTTTAGGAGGGAAAAACTATTTAAACTTTTGTTTAGAAATAATAAATAAATAAATGATTTATTTATCACCTCAATGAATTAGTTATGGAATAATAAACAAATAAGGATTTATTTAATTATTACTAAGGGATTTAGTCAAATTAAACAAAGAATAATAATTAATTAATTATTATTAGAGAAAAATAAGAAAAATAATGATTTATCTATTTATTTTTCATGATTGGGTCAAATTTGACAAGGAATAATAATAAAACTATCATTAAATTAATTATTCCTAGAAGAAAATCGAATAAATAATGATTTATTTAATTATTCTTCATGGGTTTAACTATAAATTACTTAATAAAGGTGGTTTATTAGGTAATTTCTCACAGTGAAAGCAATTTTACTAGGGTAAAAATGGCTTTACATGGTATACTTCGATCCATCTAGTAAATTAGGCTAGATGATCAATTTTTTGGTGATAACAAATGGTAATAAGGACCAAAAACACTAAATTTATGTAAAAGTCACCAAATTAGTTAAAGATTGCACATGTTTAAAATGGATCTAATGTTGACAAATCAATCAATTGCTTCTAATGTGCAACCTTGTGCGCTATTTAACACAACTAAGTAACATGCATCTTTCGGTTAATCTAACAATGATCAAAAGTATGAATGGTGGATGATGAACATAGATGCATGCCATTTATCCACTCTCACCAGACCAATCAGATATTGACATTTGGTAGGCATTCAGTGCATGTACAAGCGGTAGATATGAGTGGCAGTACCAAGACACATGGTATCTCGTGATAAGTCCACGTGGTAGTGAAGGTTGACATGGCATAATGGATTATGTGACACCCTGCCACATGGCATGCCAACAGGGTTGTTTGGTCGATGAATAAGAGTGAATTTGGATGACACATGGCCAAATCGAAATGAGCCACATGGCATCTACAACACCATGATGATGTCACCAATTGAATGCATAATAACTCTTAGCCCCTAGGTTTCAAGGCATGGTTCTATGAGCTTACCGACTCCTTGATTTAAGGACTCCATCATGTATATATTATGGCTTGAGTCATGGTTCAATAGGCTAGGAAGTGAACAAAGACAAGAACAAAGATATTTTCCCTTGTGGCTAGTCTGTGATGTGTTTTTTTGGTAGATCGCAGAAATGAAACCTTGGAGCATGTCAAGGGAATGATGTTTGTTTGGATCTAATGTGGATATGGTTGGTTCACACTATATTGGCTAAGTCTCTCTATGACATGGATATGAACTTGAGTATGACGAAGGGCACAATTTTTTTTGGTTCTGACGTGGATATAATTGAATCGCATGGTATTGGCTCTAACTCTCTATGACACAGATACAAACTGGAGTGTGATGAAGGGAATAATTTTTTTTTTGGTTCTGGTGTGGATATGGTTTTCTCGCATCATAATGGCTTTGAATCTCTATGACGTGGATACAAATAGTAGTGTGTTGAAGGGCATAAATTTTGTTTTGTTCTGACATGGATATGGTTGGCTCGCATCGTATTGGCTCAAACTCTCTGTGACATGGATACAAACTAGAGTGTGACTAAGGGAACACTTTTTTTTTGGTTTTGATGTAGATATGGTTGGATCGCATCATGTTGGTTCAAACTCACTCTAAAATGGATAGGAACCGGAGTGTGCCAAAGGGCACACATTTTGTTTGACTCTAACATGGATACGGTTGGCTTGCACTATATTGGCCCTAACTCATCGTGACGTGGATAAAAATTTAAGTGTGTCAAACACTAATTGGCTCAGACATGTTGATGTAGTCCTGGTGATGTGGACATCACTACAAATAGAATGAGTGATCCTCCTTAGCATGAGATATTGTATAGCATAATTGATTGGCACGTTGTCTCATTCTTGGGAGGTTAGGGGTTTGAACCAACATATGTTTTAATGTTTTTATTTAAAACAAAACACATTTTTTTGAATAATTAAGTCAAAAATGATGGCCTTTCTATAGAATGTTTTCCAAACTTTGTCCATTTTGTAGAGTGCACCCAAATTGTGGCATTATGTTGAACATTTAATTTTTTTTTTATGGTTTTTGGGTCATTATGAAGCCAAATTTGATTATATAAGAAGCACGATGATTTTAATTAAGTTTTGAACAATTTTGAAGGCATGGAAAGCCTTAATTATATATTTTTTATGTACATAATCAATTTTGTGTTTTTTGGGGGCTTATGAGCTAGTTGTAGCAAGTGTTGTGTACAATGGATAGATTGCATTCCAAGAAGATTTTTATGTGACTAGATTAATGAATAGGGTGTGAAAAGGTATGAATATGATATGATAGGTCAATGACAACATTATGATAATAGTAGGATCAATTTTAAAGATTTATATTTTGTAGAGAATATGAATCCAATTTGAAATGTTGTGAAAAGTGGTCCACGCAAAGTTAATCAAGGAGATATGTGCCTCCACTAAGGTCAGTGCCTCAATCAGGTTGAATCCTATAGCAAGTCAAATCTTGTGCATCTCTGAGGTTGGTGCCTCAATTAGATTGTAACCTGTCATAAGTGGGTGCTTACACATTTCGAGTTTGGTTCATCAATCACATTGTATCCTATCACAAGTAGTTACTTTCATATCTTTGAAGTGGGTTCCTCTAGTATGTCAGTGCCTTCAAATATATGTAAATGAAATGAAGAAGAATAAGTAAAGAATTTGTGGTTTTCTTTCGTAAGTGTTTCCATGTAAAATCTTTTTTCCTCTTGTGTTGATGTGATGATGGCTTCTTTATACATTATTTTTTTATTATTATGTTGCAAATAGTTATGGTACACTATTAGATGATTTTTTATTCATGAAGTGTCTTGAAATGATAAGTTTTCCACTAAATTGATTCACCTTCCCCACCTCCCGACCCCCGTCTTAGTGTGATATTTGTTCTAACAAGGTATAGAGGTAGAGAAAATTTTATGGGATAATATTTACAGATGGGCTAACTTTCCATGCTTTTTCAAAACTAAACAAAAAAGAAGATCTCCTAATTTCCTTTTTTTCTAAAAAAGATACGCCCAAATTTTATGCGATGAAATTATAACCTTAAAATTTTCCAAAAAATTATAGATACTATATAAAACCATTAGAAATTTGAATAGGTTTACAAAAATATCATCAAAATTTTATATCTTTCATATTAGGGACTAGTAAGATTCACCAAAGTTTATAAACTTTAAGATAAATTTCCATCCTTAAAATTTTCCATGGATAGAGGCTTACTTCAACTAAGTCTTATTTTTCCTCCCTCAACCATATCAAGGCCTTAAGACCCATACCTAATGATCAAAAATGTTTGTGGGAACTAAAATACTTCTTAGAGACCAAGGATACCCTCCAAAGGTATTGTGTGGTGATTTTTTCATTATTCATGGATCTGGATACTTAGGCATAAAGGGAGATAGAAATCAAGAAAAGAAATGGGCCCAAGAGTAAAAAAGGCAAGGGCCTAAACTACGTTGGGATAAGGAGGTAGAGGGAATAGAGGTTTAATGGGGTGCATGGAAAGGGGGAATGTGGGGGGGGGAAATGAGTGGATGGGGGAGAGAGGAAGAAGAGAAGGAGGTGAGAAGAGGTGAAGAGGGGATGGGTAGGGAATCTATAGTGGTGGGAATGAATGAAAGGAGGGATCATCCAAGGGGGAGGGAGAGACAATATTGGGAGGGATGATGAGAGGAGATGAGAAGAGATGCATAATACATAAATGAAAGGAGGGAGGACCCAAGTGGGAGGGGGTAGAAGGATGAATGTGTTGGAGGAAAGGGAGGGTGAGAGGGGAAGGAGAGATGTGGTGGTATAAGGAGGTGAGAATAGGAAAAGAGTTTATAGGTAGGGAGGGGAAATGGTGGGAACAAAGGGCACATGGGAAAATCATTGAAGGGTTGGGAGAAGAGGTTATAAGAGAAGGAATTTAGATTGGAATGAGAAACAATGAGTGAGGTGGGATAAGCGAGGGATATGTGTGAGACTAAGAGTGATGGAAATAAGGGCGTGGGTGAGAAAAACAAAGAAGGAGGAGATGATAAAAGGTTCATTTTATATGGTTACAAAGCGGGGGTGGTGGGAATGAAGGATAGGAGGAAGGAAGCAAACAAAGGGACAATGAAGGTAGAATAAAGATGTTGGGTAACAGAGAGAAGATTGTGGGGCGGAGGGAATAAGAAAGTGAGAAGATGCAAATGGATGATGGTTAAATGAATGAAAGTGGTGGGCATGGAACAAAGGATGGAAAATACAATAAATGGTTGGAATAGAAGGTTATAAGAGAGGAATGTGGATGGGCATGGGAGGCATGGGATGCGGAAGTAGAAGAGAGGGTATAGATGAGACTAAGCGAAGTGGACATAAGGGGGTGGACAAAGAGGAGGAAAGGGATATGATGTGAGAACAAGTGAATGAAAGATGGATAGTGGAGAGGGAGTGGTGTGCTTAAAGCATGATAGGAAGGAACCAAGGTGGGGGGATGAAACAGGATGAAGGGAAAATTAGATAGGAGGAGACGAGGTGAGGGTGGAGAAAACGTAAAAGGGAGTAAAGGGGAAAGGGGGATTTGATTGACTAAGGGAGGGTGGAGATGAGTTGTTGTAGAGCCTAAATGGGATGGGATATGAGGTGAGTGAAGATATTTGGTGGATGGGTATGGGCGGCAAAGTGGGGGGATAAGTGAAAGAAAAAGATAAGGAAATGAGGAGATTTTGCAAGAGAGGTAGAGGGGGTGGAGGTGAGAAGATTCAAAGTGTGTATGGGTAAGGGAGGGAGATAGGTGATACTATGAGAGGTATGTGTGAGGGGGTGGGATAAGAGAGGAAAAGGGGAAGGAGGTGAGAATTGGTAAATCTTTTCTAAGGCCCTAAGATACATACCTCCTACTCAAAAACAACATAGTAGTACTAACATATATAATAATTGGTCAATGGTACTTTCAAGTGGTCATGTGTAGTTTTTTTAGACATCCTTTTTTGCTCTAGATAGATAGAAGCTTCATTTATGAGTCAACATTCATGTTTCCTCCCCCAGACATGTTTAAGGCCTTGAGGCATATATCCATTCTCATTATCCCCATCAGGAGGCCAAGGATACACTTGAAAATTTCTTTGTAGTGGTTCAACATGTTCTTGATTTCCCTAGATATCTATTGTTAGGGTCATAGATTTTTGTCGTCAAATGTATTTGCCTTATTCATTGATTTTCAGTTTTTGAATAGAAATTTAGCCTATGACCATTGATGTTGTCGTAGTCTAAAATCCATTGTCTGACATCTTTAAAATTATGAAAAAGTCTTAGCTAGTGGGAGTTATGAGGTCTCATGTTTATAAAGTCAATCCAGGATAAAGGGGTTATGTGTTAGTCTTTGTTGATTAGAACCATTCGAAACTAATTTGTGGTAGTCTAAAGTTATGTTGGTTATGAGGTATGTTCATTAATATTCTGCCAATTATGGTCTATGTTTTTATTATTACTCCATTTACCCCCTTACTTTCCTATCCTATACCCTATTTCATTTCCCTTCATAAATACACCCCTTCATATAAGTTCCCGTCCCATATACATTTTCATACCCCCCCCCCCACAATCCCTTTCTTTCATTCTAAATCTATTATCTAATTTCTAATAATATATTCCTACATGCACCATCATTGTACACCCCATACATAATCATTCACACATGCATCATACTTTTAAACCTTAATTATTTCCCATACTCCCTACACCTATGCCAAGTCAAGCAAGTGATAAATGACACATCATCATTATAGGATAATTTAGATTGGTCCAAAACAAATAAAGTGACACATAGAGCAGAGATACAACCATCGTAAACAAGTGTTGCACAACCCCTATTTTCTACACAAATACTTTTTTTTAGTCATCCTTTTGAAAAACCATTTACAATCACATGGAGGCGAATTTTGAGAAACATAAAAAGGTTTTTCTCAAGGATGGGAAAAATAAAAATATCCTCTTCCATTTTCTTCACAAGTGTCATGGATCAGGATATTTCAATGCATCGTCAAAGCATGTTTTTCAGACTGTGTAGATTTCTTGTTTTAGTCATTGTTTTGCACACAATTTTCTGAGGATATGGGGTAGAATTTGAAGAAAATGAGAGAGTTGTATTTAAAGTACAAGTTCATATACAATAACCTCCTTCTGTTTGTACACGGGTTCTACCATTTTAGAACTACATGTGTTTATTCGAGGCCTATTTTCATAGTTTTTGTTTGCAGAATGATGAAATTTTTGGTTTTCGGTTTGAAAATGTGGAAATGTATACATATCCAGAATGATGTTGGTGATATGGATAAAAAGGAATGGATAGGGATCATATAAGTAGATAAGATAAAACTAATTTTATCATAAAAGATGTTTCAGTTTTATTTTTAGCTTTATCTTAGTTTTTTGCTTTCAAAGATTGATGTTTCTAAATTGAAGATGATTCGATCCTCTCAAGTGGATGAAAGATACATTGTATCTTATTTTGATGGTTCAATGTGCCTAATGTATTTAAATTGAACAAAATAAGAGAAAAGGTTTTGTTTTTGGGAGAAGAATAGTGTATGTGTGCTCATTTTGTTCAATAAAGTTATCAGTGTTGTATTTTCCATATTAACCAAAGATTCATCAGGTATGCATTTTGAGTTTTGATGAGCCCTGTAATTGGTAACTTATTGGGCTCATTTTGCCTAATTTTTCTTGCTCAATCCACCATTTTTCATAGTTCATGCATGTTTTTTGAGTATGTTTATGTTAATTGCACGAATGAGGGTGGTCACTTTACCAAGAAGGCTAATACGTGGCTATTTCAGGTTTTTGGACAAATTTTGGAATAATCCAAGCAATTATGAGCTAGATGACAGCCAAGCATGAAGGCACAAGGGTGAGTATTCGTAGGGAGGATGTCTTTAGCATTAAATGTCCCTTCCTCGAAATCTCCACCCTCAACTCGGAGCTCAGCAGGCCACCAAACGAATCCTAAAAGTGGCCAAGTAGCTTGTTGAAGAGTGACTGTTTACTGGCAGATGGAGCAGCCGAGCCCCTTGAATTAAGGAGGGTTGCCGAGGCCCTTGTAGGCATAAATATGAAGGCTTTCAGCCTTCATATTTTACTTTTTGGACTGTTGTTATTTTGCACTAAGGTGCTGCTATTTTCTCAGCTCATTTTTGCAGTTGTCGTTGTGTAACTTTCCTATGAACATGGTTATTTTTTAGTAATGGAAAACAACTTTATTTGGCATCAATTCTGAATTTCTTTAGGAGCCTACAGCTCTTGGGGTTAGGCCCAACCCAAGTGCCAAGGCTTCCTTCATGTGCTGTTATTTGTTTTTATGTCTTTGCAAAATAATTTCTGTTAAGTAGATCCACATCTTGCTAGTTACATAGGTCATGGTTGATGATTATATAGGATTTTTATGTTCAGATTTAGTTGATAGATTAGTAACAGGGAAGATCTCCAGGAAAATTCCATAAAGCACCTCTGATATCACCTCTCCCACAATGGGATCATGAGTTGGGACAAAGTTGACATTGTTGCCAATAAAAACACTAGTTTGCTTCACTGTGCAATTAGTAGTGTTGGATTCTTAGTTGCTAAACTTGATATCAATTTTGATTGCATGCTTAGGGTTATGATTACTTAGTTGCATAGTTATTTCATCTGATCTCATTGCAAATAAACTTTTGTTCCATTTCCTTGCTATTATCTAGGTCAGAATAGACTAACGTAACTAGGTCTTTGATTTTCCAAGTGTTTGATTGTCCAGTTTGAAAAACGACTTGCAGAGCACCTTTTATCCTTCTTTATCTACTCATACTCCATCAAATCCACCTGCTCCATCCTTCACTTAGAACCCTTACCTTACGTTTTCCTCATTCGCTTACTTTGCCATGATTCTCATCTTCTTGTGCAACATCGCTTCATCCCTCCTTGAACAAATCTAACCATCTGTGCCACTCATCAACTCCATCCACCAAGTCCTGAGCCTCACCACACCCCTATCTCACCTCCATAATCATTCCTCCACCTTTTTCCCTCCATCAATTCTCCAAAATCCCATTTCTGAACATCCTGTAGAAAATTATAGACATCTTGTAGAAATTCCAGAACATCCTATAGAACCCCTGCAGACTTCCTATAGAAGCTCACGAAAGCGGTTTCCTGAAATCCAAACTCTATGAAACTCTCAGGAAGGGTGTTAGGGACCCCTTAGGTCCTATCTGAACCTTCCCAACCTCCTGCAAGCATTTCCTCTTGCCGATCCACCTCTGCACATTAAAAAAAACAGTGAAAGCACATGCATGATAAATCTGACAACTTAACCAAAAATACAAAAATATGTTTTTCTTCAGATAGAAGTAGCTTAGACACATGTATTTTACCTTCCTAAAATTAATGGCATCTCTTTCAGTAGCTTGCATCCACTTTTTCGAATCAGTAGGGCTAGCTGGTAAAATTAGGGTTTGACTAGGGTTTTCATTTCCTATTCAGCATTTCAGTTTCTTTCTGCAAGTAGATTAGCTTCCTTTGAGTTAGCTTTCATCCATCAGTTAAAAAGCTTCTTCTCAGAGCCCATAGAAGTTGGCTTAAGCCCCTAGCAGACTTGTGCCAGCTGATCAAGTGACAAGTGCAGCAAGAGCTAGTACTTGTGCATACAACACTGTCACTTCCAAGTTTGTTACGAACTACCGAGTTGATATAAAGTAAAGAAGGGAGTCCCAGGAATTGCAGCAGTATTGCTGCAATACTGGAGCCCACCATTCTTTTTGGCGTCGTTTCCAGGGAAGCATTAGAGTATTTGTGACTACTGATTTTCTTCTATTTTCTACCACAACCTTCTACTCAGTAGTTTATTTCATTTCCATTCTGCAATTTCATTTCCACAAAAATAAACTAGACATTTCCTGTTTTCCTAGACTAGCATTTCAATTCTGCAAGCGTAGAGTAGCATTTCAATTCTGAAAGCATAGAGTAGCATTTCAATTATGCAATTTCAATTTCGCAAGTGTAACCTAGCATTTCATTCCCGCATTTTCATTTAAGCAAAATAGATTAGTTCTTTCATGCTTTCATTTCAATTCCGCATTTTCATTTCAGCGAAATAGATTAGTTCTTTCTTGCTTTCATCTCAATTCCGCATTTTCATTTCAGAAAAATAGATTAGTTCTTTCCTACTTTCATTTCAATTCCGCATTTTCATTTCAACAAGATAGATTTTAGTTAGTTGCAATTCAATCTATTTTCAGTTTTGCAGGTACAAGCAAAAAAAAAAAAAAAAGCAGCCAAACATATTTCATTTCATGCCTCGTAGGAACAAAGACAATACAGGAAAATTCTTACCCAACACCAACACCACATCACTGAGTCACCCTTCTCTCTTCTTTGGTGGCCGTGATCCAGAAGAACCTATAGGTGAACCCCCTGAGATATATGAAGATCCTATAACAGAAGAAGAGCAAGAGAACATTCCTCTTGAGACCATGGCTGAACACAAAAACAATATAGGAGATAAGGAGAGAATAGAAGGTACCTTTCCCATCCAAGAGACCAATGGGGACATGAAAATGAAAAACATAAGTCCCTTAGCCTTACCTCACTTCCATGGATTGACCAATGAAGACCCTGATACCTTCTTGTTTGAGTTTGCTGTCTTATGTCGAACTTATGACTATGCTGAAGATGAGCAAAAGTTGAAACTCTTTCCCTCTACTCTCAAGGATGCAGCACTATGCTGGTTCATGGGGTTACCTGGAAACAGTATCACTACTTGGGCTCAGATGGAGCAAGCCTTTAACAACAAATACCGGGACTACTGTAGGTCAAAGGAAACAAAGGGAGAGATCTTTCGAATGACCATGGGAAACAATGAGTCTTTCGAAGACTATGGGGAAAGGTTCTAGCTTAGTTATAAACGGGCTAGGTGCACACTTGACGCTGAATCTTTGAAGTTGGTTCTGCTCCGAGGCGTCCCTGAAGACCTTCTAGATACCCTCCATTTTCTAGTTGGAGGAGACATCTACCAACTTCCTTACGAGGACATAAAGACTATGTTTAGAAACCATTCTAGGGCAGCCCAGAAAAGAGGAAAGGGGAATCCACTTTCAGCTAGTACCACCTTCTCCAAGCACGAGTTTGCTAACCAGATGGAAGACCTCAAAAGTGAGATGAGACAGACTATTGCCATGCAACTTGATACTTTCTGAATCCAATAAAAGAAAGAGGAAGCTGAGAGGGCTTTGGCCATTTTCTATCCCAGATGTACGAGGAAGCACCCTAAGAACAAGTGTCCATTGCACTCAGTAGAGGTATGCTTCGTTTGTGAGGAATACCACCCCAAAAACCAATGCCCAACCTTACCTGGATTTATAACCATGTACTTAGGGACTGAAGCAACCACTGAACCTCTCTACTTCCTCAACCAAAGGAGGCCACATGTGCCCAGATCTTACTAGCAGGGGATGCAAGGGACATCCCAAGATTATTATAGCCCCAATCAATCTACTCACATACCTTCTTGGGGTCCCCCTACTCATCCTTCCAAGTCTACACCTCCTCCGTGGTGTTATCCATCTCAATACCATACTCAACCTACTTCTCATTCATTTCCCTCACATGTCCAACTTGAGCCTCAGTGGAATGCACCTCAGTAGGGGTGGAGGCCCTAATACAACTCTCTTCCCGCCATTTTGCCTCCACCACCTACTCAATCACAACCATTACCTCCTGCTCCTCCAAGATAACCTTAGATGCCTGCCCAACCGAACCCGAACCCCAACAACAGACAGGCGCAACAGGTATACACTGGGGAGACAACGTGTCCTACCTATGCTATCGAGATCCAGGAGATCATCTGCGATCTGGGAAGGTCCTTCCCGATCGCCCACTTAATTTCCCAGAGGATGAAGAATAAAAATAGGAAAGTGAACCCAAGGCCATTCCACCCTTTCCTAAGCAACTAACAACAACCACGCAACCAAACCCAGAGGAGACTGAGCTTCTGGGAGAACTTAAGCAGTTGTGTCTAAAAATACCCCTTCTCCAGGCCATAAAAGATGTACCGATATACAACAAATTAATCAAGGAGAAGTGTTTCAGGCACCCAGGCAGGCACAAGAGAGATGCCCAGACTATCAATGTCATAGGATAACTATCCGATCTGATGTTGGGGCAAGTAATTTGTCCAAAATATTTGGACCCTGGGAGTCCTGTAGTTGATGTCCACATCAATGGCACCATAATCCCCCATATCTTGATTGATCTAGGGGCTACCATTAATGTGATGACCAGGGACACTATGCTTAAACTCAACCTTCAGAGTTCCTTGAGGAAGACCTCGAGAGTGCTGCAGTTAGTAGACCACTCCACCGTAATTACCAAAGGGATTGTGAAAGATGTCTTGGTCTTTATTGACTCTTGGGAGTACCCTGCAAACTTCTTGGTCCTTCAACCAAAGGAAAAACTCACTGGATAGCCCCTCATTTTGGGTAGGCCTTAGCTAGCTACTGCATATGCTTACATCAGTTGTCGAGTTGGAAGCATGACCATCAAGAATGGACCTATGTCTAAGCAGCTAGTCCTTTATCCTCCTGCCCAACCTCTGCTAGAACATGACTTACCACTCTGGTTAGAAGAGAGAGATGAGGATGAGGTCTACTCTGCACCTTTGTGCACAATCGAAGCCACCAGGGGAGGCCCTCAAACCGACGATGACTTGATTGAGAATTTGATTCAAAACCCACCTCCCGGTGCACTGTCATTAGAAGAATTGGTGGAAGATACCCAAGCCAGTGCTTTAGTGGACCTCTGTGTGATTGATCCGACCTATCCTAGAGTTAAGAATGTGAAATTTAGTCCTGAAAGAACCTTAAAGATCAGCTCTTCCCTATCTCCCTCCCAGGAGAAGGAGCTGTGTAGCTTATGGAACAACCATTTGGATGCTTTTGCTTGGAGCTATAAGGAGATGAAAGGAGTCCACCCGTTGGTCTGTACCCATCACATCTACATTAAAGAGGATTGTAAAACAGTCAGGCAGCCTCAGAGGAGAATGAATCCAGCTCTTAAAGACATAGTCAAAGAAGAATTGCAAAAATTATTGGATGCAGGATTCATCTACCCCATCTCTGACGGTGAGTGGGTCTCACATCTAGTGCTTGTGCCTAAGAAAAATGGGAAGTGGAGAATCTGTGTAGATTACCGAGAAATTAACAAAGCCACCAAGAAGGACCATTTCCCCTTGCCTTTGATAGATCAAGTGTTGGATGGACTAGCAGGGAAGAAGTTCTTTTCTTTCCTAGATGGGTTTAGCGGGTATAATCAGATCCAAATTAGCCTGGAAGACCAAGATAAAACCACCTTCACTTGTCCATGGGGTACCTTTGCCTACCGGGTCCTTCCCTTTGGGTTATGCAATGCTCCTACCACTTTCCAGAGAGTAGTATTGAGCATATTTGTTGAACTGGTTCATGATTCAGTGGAAATCTATATGGATGACTTTACTCCTTATGGATCCAACTTCCAAGAAGCATTGACTAACCTAGGAAAAGTTTTAGCCAAGTGTATTGAGATGAACCTGTCCCTCAGTCCCGAAAAATGTGAATTCCTAATGACTGAAGGGACCGTACTAGGTCATACCATTTCTCAACAAGGATTACAGGTGGATCCTAACAAGATCGCTATCATCCAAAAGGTTCCACCCCCTCAAAAGGTCAGAGATATTCGGAGCTTTCTAGGCTTGGCCAGGTATTATAGAAGATTCATTAATGATTTCAATAAGCTAGCTTCACCATTGTTTAGCCTCTTAGGGAAAGATGTTAAGTTTAAGTGGACTAATGACTGCCAAGGGGCTTCAGAGGGGTTGAAAGATAAGTTGGTGTCTGCCCCGATTTTGAGAGGTCCAAACTGGGCCCTACCTTTCCACATCCACACTGATGCCTCGAACAAAGCCATAGGGGCAACCTTAGGACAAGTTGAGGAGAAACTTCCGTATGCCATATACTTTGTTAGCAAGAACCTGTCCAAGGCAAAGATGAACTATACTATAATCGAGAAAGAATTCCTGGCCATAGTCCATTCCCTCAACAAGTTCAGACATTACATCACTGGTTATCAAACATCCGTACACACGGATCATGTTGCAATTAGATATTTAATGAATAAGCCTGATTTGAATGCTCGTATCGCTAGATGGTTACTTTTGCTGCAGCAATTTGATTTGACTATTGTTGACCAGCTAGGTAAGGAAAATGTTGTTGTTGACTTCCTAGTTAAATTGGATTTGCCTATAGGTGAGGAAGGGATAGTGGATGACTAGATGCCAGATGAAGACTTGTTTTCTATCTCAGTACTCTCCCCATGGTTTCTTGATATAGAAAATTACTTGGTCTCAGCATAGTTCCCTCTACATCTATCCTCAAAGGAGAAGAGAAAAATCATGAGGAAGAGTGCCCCATTCACTTGGATCGAGGGCAACCTGTTTAAACTTGGCCCAGATCAGATCTTGAGGTGTTGTGTTAGGGAAGAGGAAGTCTTTGACATCCTTCTAACCTATCAAGATGGACCCTATGGAGGCCACTTTGCAGCAAAAAGAATTGCCTTCAAAATTCTACAGGCAGGCTACTATTGGCCTACTCTTCATCAAGATGTTAGAAGATACATCTGCTAGTGTGATCGATGTCAGAGGATGGCGAAACTGACTCCAAGGGATGAAATGCCCCTCCAAGCTCAAGTGACCTTCGAGCCATTTGAGAAGTGGGGCATGGATTTTGTGGGTCCTATCAACCATCCTTCAAAGCAAAGGTCTTACATCATTGTGTGCACCGACTACCTGACAAAGTGGGCAGAAGCAAAGGCAATCAAGGCAGCGAAAAAAGTGAAGCTAGCTGAGTTTTTAAGGGAAAATATCTTCTACAAGTTTGGCTACCCAAGAGAGTTATTCACCGATCAAGGAAGCCAGTTCACCTCTAACTTAATTGAAGACCTGCTCGCTCATCACAAGAAGAAGCACAGGACTTCCACCCCGTATCATCCACAAGCAAATGGGTAGGTGGAAGTCACTAATAGAGCATTGGAGGAGATTCTTACTAAGGTGGTGAGTAGCAGCAGAAAGGATTGGGCAGATCGCCTTGTTGAGGCCACCTAGGCCTACAATACCACTTGGAAAACTACAAAAAGATTCACACCTTATGTGCTGGTCTACGGGAAGAAAGCTTTGATGTCCATAGAGTTCGAATACAACACATTAAGGGTGGCAGCTCAACTGGACTTAGATCTAAGCCATGCTCAACATGAAATATTACTGCAGCTGAATGGATTAGATGAAGAAAGAATGCAAGCCCTCCTCCACTCAGAGGTAGTTCAACTCCAGAGGAAGATATGGCATGACCGACACCTCAATGAAAAGCAATTCCAGCCAGGAGATTGGGCGCCATTATATGACTCAAGATACAAGGATTTCAAAGGAAAGCTGAGGACAAGATGGCTAGGACCATATGCAGTGGAGAAATGTAATGACAATGGTTCAGTCCTTATAAAGACCATTGATGAATAAGCCATCCCCACGCTTGTCAACGGGCATCGATTGAAAATCTACAGGAAACCTCTTTCGAGGCAGGAGTTCATTGAAACTTTGGAAAAATCAGTGCTGGTAGTGGAGCAGAGCTCTGCCCCTATTTTGCCCACACTTTGATCATAAAAAAAAAAAAAAATAAAAAAAAACAGAAATAAAAAGATCCTTGGGTGAAAACCTTTCTGAGGTGCCCAAGGCAGACAGTGAGGGTGAAAACCTCATGGAGGCGCCCCAACTGTCTCTAGAGAAATAAAAAAATGTGGAATAAAAAGATCCTTGGGTGAAAACCTTTCTGAGGCGCTCAGGGCAAATAACAGGGGTGAAAACCTCATTGAGGCACCGTAGCTGTCTCATCAAAAAAAAAAACAGGAAAAAGAGAAGAAAAATAAAAGCAAAAACAAAAAAAAAACAAAAACAAAAACAACAAGAAAAAAAAAGAAAACAAGACTAATCTCTGTGAAAATTGCAAGTTGCAGGGAATTTGCAAGAAAAGAGGGGTGCACAAAACGAGGATAGGGGTCCATACCAGGCTCTAGGACATCCTTTCAGACGCCCCCTCCATGGCCACTCACCTCTCCTAGGATTTGGTCACACTCAAGTCTAGATTGGGCCTTCTACAGGAAGTTCTGGGCTTTCTATAGGAAGTTCCAGGCTTTTCTACTGGAAGTTCCAGACTTTTCTACAGGAAGTCTTGAATTTCTACAAGAAAAATCCTGTAGAACCTTTGGACGAGCCAAATTCAATTTTAAAAGGGAATCTGATGGTTGGGATCAGCTTGTTAGGCCTGAGGCTACACCTCTATGAAATCCAACACCATGTCGCACCCTACTCTATCTCTTGACACCTTTGTCACCCACCTGGTTATGTGTTCTTGCACAATCATACAAAGAGCCCTATTTTCCTTAGATTGAAAAAACTTTTCCAAGTGACAAAACAAGCAGCAAGGGCTCACACACTCTACCTGTTCAAGCTCCATCTAGACTCTTCATCAATGCAACCAGTCCTTGTCTGCAAAATGACCCTGCCCGTTTAGCCTACATCCCAGGAGGAGAAGCAACTACAGGATATCCTACAGGAATCCTGTAGCAGCTGATCCCTCTAGAGCACATACTCTGGAGGCAGGGGCAACTGAAATCCACACGGGGGACATGAAAAAAGGGTTCATCTTGAACGAGAACACCTCCTCGACAGCTGAGGTTAGACAGAACCTATGCATATAGTCTTTATCATTGAAAGATTAGGTTCCAAAGCCATGCATGCTGCTTCAACAAATAAAAAATGTGCTCTAGCACCTGAGCACGAGGCAGCAGTAAGTGAGGCAGTAGTTCCAAGACCAAAGTTTGTATAACGTGTCCACAGCCATGCAGGTAAGTGTCTAACCTTTTTCGTGAATTACATAAACCATATTTCAAGAAAACTGCATGCCTGTGAAAATGGTTGGATTGAACGAATTCGGTGGTCAGTCAACTGGCCACCCTCAGCCAGTTACACCACTTCGTGGGATCCGAACGAACTCAGTTACGTTCAGACTCGCCAATGAACCGTGTAGCTGACATGTGTGGAGTGTCCAATCGATGAAAATCAGCAGACTGAGATTGGTGGTGGCGGTTAATGGCAAAGGGGAGGTAATGGTGGCCAGGGACATGTAGGAGAATGATGACCATGATGATGGATAACAGTTCGGTCCGGCCACCTCACTCTCTCGCCATGGATTTCACCACAGTTCAAAATGCTCGGCTGAAAGGTTTGCATGTCCATTATTCGTTCGCATTTGCAACATCCTGGTCGAAGTACTCATCCTGTGCTTCCATAATCCGTTAACCTGTCATCCTCCTCCAAGCTTTTCGGCCTGTTTCGAAGTTCTCCCACGTCTTGAGCTTGTTCAGAAACGCAGTTGCATCCTACAGAAGCTGGCAAGCATCCTACAGGAAGAAGTTCTACAGGAAGGATGGCACAGCCCCTGGAATAGAGAAACCTGAGCTTTCCTTCGACAAATTTGAAGTTCCGGGAGAGGTAGGCCCGAAAAACACTTTCCCTACATGGTATATTTCAAAAGATGGTAAACTAAACTGTCTGATGTAGGGGTATTAGAAACAAGTCTTCTTGTGGGTCAAGAATAGCAGTTTGCCTGTGTAATTACACAGAATCTCTCAGACGGTCCTGCGTCAACATTCTCCTCCAAGGTTCCTGTGAAAATTTCTCCTATAGAAACGATAAAGCACTGAGAGGGCTAGACTGTATATAAAAATTTGAAGTTGCACGTATGATGGAAGAAAAAGATTGAAGTGTTGTACCCTGTCTGTAAAACAAAACTTCCCCTTCCATACACAAATAGTCAAGTTTGGGCGACAAAAGCATTAGAACCAGGGAATTGGTGCAGAGTTAAAATATAAACACCTGAGAGATCCTTTCTCAAAGTTAAAAGGAGGAAAGCACATAAAACAACACTCCCCTTCTGCTCAGAGCATTTAAACCGAACACTCTCACCATGCCAGGAGGGTTTATCAGAAAGGAACCCTCATTTTCTAGAAAGTTGCATGAACATCCCATAGTAGTGGACCTCTCCACCCGTGCCAATTGGATGACCTTCTGCAATAAAATCCAAGGGCATGATAATGAAATAACAAAGGAATTCCTGATGTCTTTGCGACCTAAATCAAAAACATTGGCCACTGTAAATTTCAGTGCAGAATCTTCAGGCCAATTGGATCGGCCTAAAATTCAGTCCTCCCTTGCTTTTGGGGCTGCTAGAAGGATTCAAGGAAGAGGAGGAACACAGGTAGTGGGAAGAACTGGAAAGCAAAGCAGGATTTCATGACCTTGAAGAAGATATCACTTCAGAGGCTTGGGATGTGAGGGAGGCGGTCAAGGCTATCAAGGATGATGCGTTGGATTAGTTGCTCGAGGATGAGCAACCCATTTAGCAGGGGGGTGATGATGAGCCCTGGAATTGGTAACTTATTAGGCTCATTTTGCCTAATTTTTCTTGCTCAATCCACCATTTTTCATAGTTCATGCATGTTTTTTGAGTATGTTTATGTTAATTGCACGAATGAGGGTGGTCACTTTACCAAGAAGGCTAATACGTGATTATTTGAGGTTTTTGGACAAAGTTTGGAACAAATCCAAGAAATTATGAGCTAGATGACAGCCAAGCATGAAGGAACAAGGGTGATGATTCGTAGGGAGGATGTCTCTAGCATTAAATGTCCCTTCCTCGAAATCTCCACCCTCAACTCAGAGCTCAGCAGGCCACCAAAACAAATCCTAAAGGCAGTAAAGCAGCTTGGTGAAGAGTGACAGTTTACTGGCAGATGGAGCAGCCGAGCCCCTTGAATTAAGGAGGGCTGCTAAGGCCCTCATAGGCATAAATAGGAATGCTTTCAGCCTTCGTAGTTTACTTTTCGGACTGTTGTTATTTTGCACTAAGGTGCTGCTATTTTCTTAGCTCATTTTTGCAGTTGTTGTTGTGTAACTTTCCTATGAACATGGTTATTTTTGAGTAATGGAAAGCAACTTTATTTGGCATCAGTTCTGAGTTTCTTTAGGAGCCTGCAACTCTTGGGGTTGGGCCCAACCCAAGTGTCAAGGCTTCCTTCATGTACTGTTATTTGTTTTTATGTCTTTGCAAAATAATTTCTGTTAAGTAGATCCACATCTTGTTGGTTACATCGGTCATGGTTGATGATTAGATAGGCTTTTTATGTTCATATTTAGTTGATAGATTAGTAACAGGAAATATCTCTAGAAAAAGGCCGTCAAGCACCTCTAATCTCACCCCTCCCTCAATGGGATTGTGTGCTGGGACAAAGGTGACATTGCTGCCAATAAAAACGTTGTTTTGCTTCACCGTGCAATTAGTAGTGTTGGATTCTTAGTTGCCGAACTTGATATCAATTTTGATTGCATTCTTAGGGTTATTATTACTTAGTTGCATAGTTATTTCATCCGGTCTCATTGCAAATAAACTTCTGTTCCATTTCCTTGCTGTTATCTAGGTCAAAATAGACTAACGTAACTAGGTCTTTGATTTTCCAAGTGTTTGATTGTCCAGTTTGAAAAGCGACTTACATAGCACCTATTATCCTTCTTTTGCTACCCATACTCCATCAACTCCACCTGCTCCATCCTTCACTTACAACCCTTACCTTACGTTTGCCTCATTCGCTTACTTTGCCATGATTCTCATCTTCTTGTGCAACATCGCTTCATCCCTCCTTGAACAAATCTAACCATCCGTGCCACTCCTCAACTCCATCCACCAAGTCCCGAACCTCACCACACCCCTATCTCACCTCCATACTCATTCCTCCACCTTTTTCCCTCCATCAATTCTCCAAAATCCCATTTCTGAACATCCTGTAGAAAATTACAAACATCCTGTAGAAATTCCAGAACATCCTGTAGAACCCCTGCAGACTTCCTGTAGAAGCTCACGAAAGGAGTTTCTTGAAAGCCAAACTCTGTGAAACTCTCAGGAAGGGTGTTAGGCAACCCTTAGTCCCTCTCTGAACCTTCCCAACCTCCTACAAGCATTTCCTCTAGCCGATCCACCTCTACACAGTAAAAGAAAAAATAGTGAAAGCACATGCATGATAAATCTGACAACTTAACTAAAAATACAAAAAGATGTTTTCTTCAGATAGAAGTAGCTTAGACACATGTATTTTACCTTCCTAAAAGTAATGGCATCTCTTTCATTAGCTTGCATCCTCCTTTTCGCATCAGTAGGGCTAGCTGGTAAAATTAGGGTTTGACTAGGGTTTGCATTTCCTATTCAGCGTTTTAGTTTCTTTCTGCAAGTAGATTAGCTTCCTTTGAGTTAGCTTTCATCCATCAGTTAAAAAGCTTCTTCTCAAAGCTCATAGAAGTTGGCTTAAGCCCCTAGCGGACTTGTGCCAGCTGACCAAGTGACAACTGCGACAAGAGCTAGTATTTGTGCATACAACACCGTCGCTTCCAAGTTTGTTACGAACTACCAGGTTGATATAAAGTAAAGAAGGGAGTCCCAGGAGTTGCAACAATATTGATGCAATACTAGAGCCCACCAAGTTCTATGTTATTTTTTCATTTGTTATGCAATACATGTATTTGTTTCATTTTCATTCTTATACTGCTACTATAAAAAAAAAATCAGAATCCATATTATTTGATGTCCTAAAGGATTGTTATCTTTTGAAATTATAATGGAATACACAATGAGTTAAGTGCTCCATTCCCACTTTCTTCCTGATATTTGATCAATATTTATGTCACATAATTTAGAATTTGTTTAATTCTCTGTGCATGTGATTAAATATCGCCATGTATCCTTTTGTTTCTTCAAACTTTGTCACCATACTACTTCAGATGTTATAGCTTGAAACCTTACCTACCGTCTCTCTGTTATAATAGGTTTTCATGTTAGGATCTAAAATATTTCCACATATAGTGGTCCTCACTCTCAAGTGTTCCAACCATGATTTTCAACCAATTTACCTCTATAGACCTGGTCTTTGCAATCTTTGAGCTTAAATGTTATTTACCTTCAAACGTTTTCTAGTGAGGGAGCCCCCTGCAGTTGGAAATGACCAGTTTCTAACCTAGAGTGGTCTTGTGGTTACCTTTGTGTCCCTCTCCTCAATCTAAAGGAATTTATAGAGTGCTAACATAGTGGCTTCATTGTTGGGGAGTGAATGTTTTCATATTCCTCGGGAAAGATAATCATAGTTTAGATTTGATTGTTGATGGTGGACAACATTCGAACACATAAAAAAGGTTGTACCATTCACTTGGCAACTCCAAATCAAGTTTCAACATGATCTGAAGACTCCAAAAGTAGTAGGATCCAAGAATCAAGATGGGTTCAATTGCAAGAACAAATTTCAGGTATGATCCTATGGATAAATCTCATATTCCTGACTTTCCAAATTCGATGCCTTGTGTTGATTGGTCCACTTATCTCCCAATATTCAAAGATGAGGATGGAGGGGATGTTGCTCTACATCTCATTAAATTTAAAATGCATGCATACAAGTTGAGGGCTCAATTTCTTGAAGATTGTATGATGAATATTTTCGTGGAAACCTTAGAAGGAAAAGCACAGTCTTGGTATGAAGTTTTTCCATCTGCTAGTATTTATTCTCTTAAAGATTTTCATTCAACATTTTTTGACAAATATAGAGAATCTCATCCTTCTTTGTCATTGGTTGAGGATTTCTACGAACATTTTGATGTCTTCGTTCAAAATCTAGAGAATTCTTATGGTGATGAAGAGTTCATGGATGAAGAGATCCTAGGGGCTTTGTATGATAACCCTTTCCATCACCAAGAAGAGCAGTTGTCTTCTCCCTTGGATGAAAGTGAAACTGATCAGGATCTCAATGATGACAATCATGTTCCATATTTTGCAGTTGATTACAATTTTCATCAGTCTTGTGATCAGGAGGGAGATTATCAATTTCTATGTAACCAAAACAGGGATGAAGAGATTGTTTCCAATTATGGTCTAAGCTTTTATTCTTACTTCATTTACCCCCTTACTTTCCTATCCTATACCCTATTTCCTTTCCCTTCATACATATACCCCTTCATACATGTTCCCATCCCATATACATTTTCATACCCCCCCCCTCCTTCTCTTTCATTCTAAATCTATTCTCTAATTTCTACTACTATATTCCTACATTCACCATCATTGTACACCCCATACCTAATCATTCACACATGCATCATACTCGTAAACCTTAATCATTTCCCATAGTCCCTACACCCATGCAAAGTCAAGAAACTGCTAAAGGAAACATCATCACTACACGAGATTTTAGATCGGTCCACAGCAAAGACAATGACACGTAGAACAGAGATACAACCATTGTAAACAAGTGTTGCACAATTCCTCTTTTTGCTACCTAGTGTTGCACAAATACTCTGTTTTAATCATCCTTTTGCAGAACAGTTTCCGATCACATCGAGGTGAATTTTTGGAAACTGAAAGAGGTTTTTCTCAAAGACGAGCTTAATAACAATAACATCTTCCAATTTTTTCACAAGTGTCATGGATAAGGAGATTCTAATGAATCTTCAAAGCATGTTTTTCAGACTATGCATATTGCATGTTTTAGCCATTGTTTTGCAGATAATGTTTTGAGGAGATGGTGAAGAATTTGAAGAAAATGAGAGAGTTTTATTTCAAGTACAATTTCATCTACAATAAGGTCCTTCAGTTTGTATACAATTTCTACCATTTTGGAGATACAAATGTTTCTTCAATGCTTATGTTCGCAATTTTTGTTGGCAGAATGATGAAATTTTTGGATTTCAGCTTGAAAATGTGGGAATGTATAGATATACATAATGATGTTGGTGATATGGATAGAAAGGAATAGATAGGATCAGAGAAATATATGAGATAAAAGTAATTTTATCAAAAAAGATGCTTCAGTTTTATTTTTAGCTATATCTTAGTTTTTTCTTTCAAAGATTGACGTTTCTAAATTGAAGGTGGTTCGATCCTCTCAAGTGGATGAACGATACATTGTAACTTATTTTGATGGTTCAATAGGCCTAATGTATTTAAATTGAACAAAATAAGAGAAAAGGGTTTGGTTTTGGGAGAAGAGTAGTGTATGTGTGTTCATTTTGTTCAATAAAGTTATCAGTGTTGTGTTTGCCATATTATCCAAAGATTCAGGTGGTATGCATTTTGAGTTTGTGCTATTTTTTCATGTGTTATGCAATACATATATCTATTTCTTTTTCATTATTATGCTGCTAACACAACATTTTTTTAAAATCCATCTTATTTGATGTCCTAAAGGATTGTTATATTTTGATACTATAATGGAATACACTCTGAGTTAGGTGCTCCATTCCCACTTTCTTCCCAATATTTGATCAAGATTTATGTCACAGAATTCAAAATTTGTTTAATTCTCTATGCATGTGATTAAATATCACCATGTATACTTGTGTTTCTTCAAACTTTCTCATCCCAATACTTCAGTTGTGATAACTTGAAATCTTACCTACCTTGCCTCTATTATAATAGGTTTTCATGTATGCACTGATATTTTGTGTTAGGATCTGAAATATTGACCCATATTATGGTCCTCCCTCTCAAGTTTTCCAACCACCATTTTCAACCAAGTTACCTCTATAGACTTTGTCTCTACAGTATTTGAGCTTAAATGTTATTTACATTCAAACTTTTTCTAGTGAGCGAGCCCCCTCTAGTTAGAAAGGAACAGTTTCTAACCCAAAGTGGTCTTGTGGTTACCTCTATGTCCCTTTCCTTAGCCTAAATGGATTTACAAAGTTCTAACACCTACAATCTTTATTTGGCACATTTTTTTCAACTCCAATTTGTGAATCGTTATTGGTAAACACGTGTGCATTCCTTGAGCACAAGCGCTGTCTAGAATGCATATACAATCAAAATGTGCACATGCTCAAGAAGGTGCATGCATTCTAGAGCATGTTTGTGTTCCTTTTATTTCAATTATTTTTAGTGGGTGTGACAACCTTAGCCTATTTGTTTTCTAACTTGGTTACCTTGTATTTAGGTTCAAAGTGGAATACATACTGGGTTGACTACAAATAGATTTAAACCTTTACTTTTCTTAATACCTCTTAATAACTTTATTTTGACATTATCTTTTATTATTGGCTTGTTGTGGCCTGACCCAGGTACGGAGCTAATTAGCCAAACAAATCCCTGTACTATTAGTCCTTTCGGAAATAGTCTGCGAAGCGCGGACTGAGGTATCACCCGAAGTAGGTGCTAGAACCAGGTTTCACACCCTTGAGATGTCTGAGAGATTGAACTGGTCCAACTGTTATTCTCTTCATGCAGGTTGCTTCACGCACTTCCCAAGACTTTGCGGCCTAATATACTTGCTTTTGCGTAGCCCTAACTTGGGAATGTGGGGCTTCCGCGTTGCTGGAGCAGCGCTCTGTGCTATTCGCTTATGTTGTATTTGAGATCTTACTTATATTCCTATGCTTAGGAAATTATCTTCGTGTAAAGATGTCTTACGTTAAATTTATTTATATAACACATTTATATGAGTTCACAGCAAATAAATAGTACACTTGTAATTTATACCCAACCATAAATTAAAACAGGAAAAGTTACACATAAATATGGTAAACTTCTCTTTATTAATTCTTCCAATGGTTATAGACTTGACATGCCCTACGCACTCAACTGCAGGGGTCTGCGCACTCAGCTGCGGACTACTAGACCTCTGTGCACTCAACTGCATAACCTTCTCCTACTCTACGACCCAAAGACACACTTTACACTTCAACTCAACCTATTAGACTCCTCATGCTTCCATTCTATTATATTTTTCTTGTTATCTTCTACATTTAGAGCCTCACTTTATTTATACAATCTAATGGTCCGTGAACCATGGGTAGGTCTATCAAGCTGACATTACTTTACAAAACTGAGGGCAGACAACCCTGTGACTCTATTATGACTTCGCGCTCCGCGCCCATAATTCGTAGAGCTTTTACAAAAGACTTGGTCAAAACTTGGGCTTTAAACCCCAAAACATGCCATGGGGGAATTCCATGCACAACAGGCCCCCAACGTAAACATTGTGACTCACCCTCAAGTCACTCTATCCACGTGGAGATCTTTGCGAAGAGTTCCGCCAACTTTGTTTGAACCAATGGAAGGTCAGTAGCACATTGAGCAGCTGCCTATTGGATCTCCTGGACGCATTGTTTCGAGGCCGCAGTGTTGGAATTGTGTTCCTGCATCTATGTGTGTGTCCCATGCATTTGTGTGAGCTTGCCTTCAATTATTGTTGTGATGGTGAAGGCCTTGTTGATCCAAGGCTGAACGCGTGCCTTCAAGACTGCATCCTTGTGTCATGCCACATCCATCTATTCTTTCAGTGCTTTGGCCTGTTGCATCTGCGCGAGCCTCTAAGTGAGGTCCACTGTCTGTGTAGTTCTTTTCATGTTGTAATACTACTGTTGGAGTTCTTGTGCATTTATCGCTAAGCTTTTGATGTTGGGTCCTCCTGTAGATTCGTGAGGACCTCAAAGGACTCCTCCAACATTTTGGTGCAGTCTCGCACTACACTTCCGATCTCGTCCAGTCCCGTTGTAGTAGTGCTGATGCATTGTTCTCTTACTTCCAGAGGGGTGGACAGCTATGCCTTTAACTGCAGCTCTGTGGTCTGAAGTTTTAGCTCTAGATGAACCTTTGTCATTTACTCCCGTGCCTTGTGCACTGGTACTGCTAGCTCAGGGATGCTTTGACAAGCTTTGTCCATTACCTATACCAACTGTCGACTCTACGACACCACTTCATCATGCTGCAAGTTCAACTGTTCCATGTTTATTTTCTTCTCTCTTAGTACTTGCAGTGTGTGACTCTCCCTAGCACGCAGTTCTATAGTAATCCCATCCTGTAGAACATATAATGTCTCCCGTGGGAGTGTAGCCATGCTGATTTTGATACCCTTCAATGTGCTAATTGTAGGCTTGTTGGCCTCATTTGTTGTCACCAGTGCCCCTTCCGGCAGCACTATGGTATTTGTCACCCGAGCGCGTAGCATCTGTTCTGTCGTAGTTGTCCCGACTGCGAGGCTAGTTGAAAGGGTACTAGCCTAAGGAGTGCGCACTTGTAGCTGCACTCTAAGGGTCCCCAACACAATCTGGTTCTCTTGCATAAAATTTTGGAGGGCCTCAGAGGTGACATCGTGCACTATTTCATCAATGTCGTGCAGATCACCGTCAGTAAGGATGATAGGGCCAGTCGACAACTTCAATGCCTTGACCTTCTTGCACAGCCCTGTCTACTAAGTTAGGTGCTGGTGCTTCAAATATGTTGTCGTGGTTTGTGGGCCCATGCCTCCCTCCTCTTCCTCTGCTTCCTACCCATGCAAAGGCAACTTTTGGCGCTCGTGTGCCTTCAACTAGTCAGGTGGCCGCACCACTTGTATAGGGTTTCATCCTATCATCCATCACTTTTCCTGGAAAATACCCACCTTTTATTGTTGCTGTCAGTGTCGCACACTTTATCATTTGTAGCATGCCACCCTAGTTGATTTTCTTAGTAAGGTGCGGTTCAAGCCAAGGCATGAGGCTGATCAATTCGCGGTGATAGTCCTTACACTTGTTAGCGTGATCATGTGCACCTTGTCTTATCACCCTGGTCTTCTTATCGAGAAAATTTTCCTTTATCTTGTTCTCCAGCTTCTTGACTTCAACTTCTACCAAAGCACTTTTCTTCGTTAACCGCGCCCTTTCTTTCTCAAGTTCTTGGAGCTTAAAATTTCCCTGTTGGATTTCTTCTTCCAAGGTTCCACGAACCATCGTATCTACCGATGTTGTCATGCGTGGACTAGGTATTTCATGTGCTATAGGGCTGATAGCATTTGATTCATACTTCAGCCTTGGCAGTGCTTGCATTGTCAAGTTCCTGCACGCGGTCCTATAAGCCCATAGAACCCCTGGTACATGCAGGTCCTAGTCAGCCCGCTTTGCATTGTGGACCTTGTTCAGTGCTTCGCATAATTTGTTAAAGGCTTTTGCATGGATAACCTTCTACGCACTTGGTCTTTCCATACTCCATGGTTCTAACCGAAAGGGTTGTTCACGGCATTGGCTTTCCTGCACCTACTTACTGATCGTGTCTCCTAACGCGAAGATTGTCTGCATCTACGTAGGTTTCGTATCATATGCCTGCATTCATCTGGATAGTTGGGCGTGTGGACCGCTTCGTCCGGCAAACTTGTCTATTAATCACATCTGAGGCTTCCCAAACCGCATTTGCATCATCCTTTTGCATTCGCTCCAGTCCTCAAAACTTCTTTGGTGCGTACCCCACCACCTCGCAGGTGTAGCGCATAGTACCCACTTCAAAGCTTCGAAATGGTGTTGTTCTAGCACTTCTCTTTCAAATCTGCTCAAGAAGTTATCCACCTCACTTAACCCATCATACGTAGGCAGATCCCTCACCTCCGTCGATACGCAACACAACACAACGATTTCATCATCATGTTACAGTTTAGTGTGGTTACCTCGTGTAACCGATTTTCCCATCGTTTTATTTCCTCATCCGCATCTGATGTGCAAGAGCTTTCACAATCCAATGAGATTCATCCATCCGCGGTTGGATTCACCCAGTCTTGTTCTCATGTGATTATCTTGTAGATGCAGTCCAAGTCATCATCGTTGTCGTAGTCGCGCACTGGCTTCGTATAACACGATCCTTCTGCAGGGTCCAAAGGTACAACTATATGCAAAGACCTTTTCTCAAAAACCATCTTGCGCTTCTTCAAATTTATCACCCCATTCATGTCAGTAGCCTAATCTATTCCTAATAGCGCGGCGTAGGGATTATTGTCATCAACAATCTCCATCACTTTGAAATCTGCTAGCATGCTTGCTCCTTTGATATCTACTATGATTCCCTGTAATCTCCCCATAGGTAGGATCTTTTGTTGGTTCTCCATTCATAGTTAGATAGGAGACCTTTACAGTGTAGGCCTTCCCATGCGCTCCCATTTCTGCTTCAATAGGACATTCACGTCTGATTCTAGATCCAGAATCACTTGGCCCATCTCATATTCTCCAATCTATACAGTCAATCTCATCTCCCTTCCTATTCACGTTGTGTGTTTTCTGAGCTTCTGGACTACGTGTGGTTCTCCTTGTGCAGTCCCAGCGCATCTATTTATGAGTTCTTGCAGCCCCTTTACAACCTTGCTTTCGTGCAGCAGCTTCATACATGTTTCCAGGAATGTGGTGAGCATCGATGAGTCCATTTATGGCTCCATTTTGTCTTTACTTCCAAAAGTGGAGGCATCAACAAAGCTCCTCTTGGCTTCCTTGAAGGTTTCCTTAGTGCGCTCCAAATCAAACTCTAGTTCCTTCATTGGAGCCTTGCAAACCCAAGTACTTTCTTCAGGCTACCTGTCTTTGTCATCCCCTGTCATAATTCCACTTCGGAGCACGATATTTACATTAGGATCTTCCTCGCACGGCTCAAACCTCATCATTTGCAGGTTCTGAGTTGGGGGAAGTTGGAGTGCTCCTTTATCGCGCAACCTCACTATCGGTGTGGGACAATCCTCCATCTCATGATCAAACAGTGTACAATACAAGCATGATGGTCATGTTGGATTCATACAATCGCGGGTGTAATGTCCTGGCATTCTGCAATTGTAACATATCAATTATTCGCAACCTCTTCCCACCCTCCTCCACCTTAGCCTTGTCCATGCCCTTGAAATCTTGTTTGTGCCATCCCTGCATTCTAATCAAGGGGCCGTGTTTCGACCTGAACTTTGTAGGTAGGAGTCTAATCCATCATCAGCTCATAACTTCTACAAGTGCTCTCATCATGTCCCACTAATCTTCAAAAATTACAGAATAACTGTTGTGAATTCTGTGTGTACTTCTGCAATAAATGGCAATTATATGTAGCATGCTTTCCTCCTATCTGACAAATCGTGCACCATAATGCAGGCGTCACACTTGGTCCTGTTTGTGCCTCAGGTCTCAATGGCATTGGTCCTCCTCCCATGACGTAATTCACAAACACCATACAATGGTCCTTGTCATGTCCCTGACCCTTGCACTTTACGCACCATATCTCATCGCGTACTTCTAGGCAAGCTATCCTTTCTTATTTCAAACTCTCCATCTCAAGGCACAAGTTTTTCAACTGCGTGTGAATATGCCAAACTCCCAGGTTGGGATCCCGTATCAGGGTTTTTTTCAATCTCATCGTGACCTCCAAGGCCTCGGCTTTAGTTGTTAACCTCTATTGTGACAGTGCGTTCCTTAGATGCGGCATTAACGATGCTACAAACCATTCACAATGTTGTCCATTTGTCAATGTCATGTTAGCTTCACAAATTGTGCACTTCAATCTCTGATCCAACTCCCAAGGGGTCTCACCTGGTAGCATTGTGATTTCCTTGAACCCAATGATCAACTGTGCCTCTAACTTTGGCCTACTAAATTCTTTGTTTAGCATAGCTTAGATATCTGTGATCCCTGCATTTTGCTTGTCATTGGAATGCTTAATGTACCAGGTCAGCACACGATCTTGCAGAGCACTAGCCAATGTTGACTTCTTTATATTGTCATCCATGATTCCCTGCGCTTCCCATACAACTTTTATCACGAACCAAAACGGGTCCGAATCTTCACCCCTTACTCCCTTGAACACCTGGCAACTTTATCGCACTCACCATAATGCTTCGTGGTGGTGGCAGAGGTGGTATGGGCAAATATGGGGGTGAAGACGGTGAAGCTGGCAGTGGTGGGGGGTGGGGGGTGGTATGCGCAGAATTCTCAGCCTTATCAAATTGATTGCACTTCTTGGTGAGACCTTTGCAATCTCTTCTTTGCCCCCTCGCGGAGGTGAAATCAAGGCACTAGTTTCTAGTTCTGTACTACCTTTGTTTCTGTAGATTCTCCCACTTCACGTAGCCCCAAACATTAATTTATTCGCATAACCCATTTTTCACATAGTAGCATTTTAATCCAAGTGTTCAAAGATTTAACGTACTTACCTCACATACCTTTGAGGAAGCATCATTGTGCCTCGCTATAGCTGACTGAAGTCTCTATCGTGAACTCAATGATGAATCCTCCTATGATTCGATCGAGCCAGTGATCAACAACGAGCGCGATATTATCCTCTGATGCTTCCAATCTGTACACCAATTCTGAATTCCACACAATAGGTCTGTCGAGCTTACACCTTCCTTGGCTGTCTACTAGCTTCGCGATCCACTCATATAGCTCAGTAGGGAAAGATGCGAAGAAAATTTTGTGGATCTCTGTATATAAGTAGTAGTCTAACCACTCTTCTTTTGATAGTCGTGGATTCCTGTTTCCTGTGCTGCGACCTCATGAATCTTCCTATCCAACCAATCTTCAATTCCTTTCTTTGTCAAATTCCAGTGATACGACATCAGATATCTCTATGCAGATCTTGGTCCCAGCAATGGAACCATTTGTTGGCTTATTGGGGCCTGACCCAGATTTGGAGTTAATTATCCAAACAAATCCCTGTACTAATGGCCCTTTTGGTAACAATCCATAGAGCTTGGACTAAGGTCTTTCCTGAAGTAGTATGGGGGAGTGCTGGAGCCAAGTTTCTGTACCCTTGAGATATTTGAGAGGTTGAATTGGTCTAGCTATTATTCTCTTTGTGCAAGTTGCTTTGCGCACTTCCCAAGCTTTTGTGGCCTAATATAATTGCCTTTGTGCAACCCTAACCAAGGGTTGTGGAGCTTCCATGCTACTAGAGCAATGCTCTGCGCCATTCCCTTACTTCGCACCTAAGATCTTACTTATCTTCCTATGCTTAGGAAATTATTTTCGTGTAAATAGATGTATTATGTTATATTTATTTATATAACACATTCATATGAGTTCGCACAACAAATAAATAGTACTCTTGTAATTTATACCCAATCATACATTAAAATAGGAAAATAGACATGGAAATATGGTAAACTTCTCTTTATTAATTCTTCCAACGGTTACAGACTCGACCTAACCTACGCACTTAGCTGCAGGGGTCCACGCACTCAGTTGCAGACTACTAGGCCTCTGCACACTCAGCTGCAAAGCCTTCTCCTACTCTACGACCCAAAGACACACTTTACACTTCAACTCAGCCTCTTAGACTCCTCACGCTTCCATTCTACTATATTTTTCTTGCTATCTTCTACACTTAGAGCCTCACTCTATTTATACAATCCCATGGTCCGTAGACCATGGGTAGGTCTATTAAGCCAACATTACATTACAAAACCGATTGCAGACAACCCTGTGACTCTATAATGACTTCGCGCTCCATGCCCATAATTCACGGAGCTTTTACAAAAGACTTAGTCAAAACTTGGGCTTTAAGCCCCAAAACATGCCTTGGGGGGATTCCATGACCAACATTTATGGTTCACACAAATTCATCATTGATGAAACTAACGACGCAAATAGAGCCGACTATACAAATTTCAAGTATATAATTAAAAAAAATGAATATTGTTTAGTATTTTTAAAGTATTTTTGTCTTGAAATATATATATGAATCCTCAATTGGATACCCTTTGACTTTTTCTATATACCATAAATTTACAATCTCAAAGAATAATAACAGAAAAGAAAAATTGTTTGATAATATTAAGGACTTTGCACCTCCAATAACCAAAGGCTTCAAATTTCAAAGATATGATAACTTTCCTAGTTTAAAAAGATAAGATCAATATTATATTTTTTGTAAAAATAGCGTGATATTAGAAAAAGGTGTCCTCTACACGTTTACAAAAACAAATGAAAAACTTCCATCTTTAATATACTCCCCCTTGCACTAACTAAAATAATGTATTATCTTTTGCATAAAAAATAGATGCCATTAAAATTTCATATCATTATACTCAAATACTAAAAATAAAAGAATATTTTTGGAAAAGCTAATTCAATTTCATGTATTTCATCTTAACTCACTCAGATTTGATATAATTATAGCCAAATTTTACAGATAAAAATTATATATTTGCAAAAGCTAATTCAATTTCTTACATTTCATCTTTCTATACTATATTCAAATTCACCGTGAAAACACTCTGAATCATTTATACAAGTAAAAAAAACGTTTTTTTTGCTCATCCTCAAAGATTATTTTTAACTTTCAATTACCTAAAATAAAAAATAAAAGCCTAAAAGCATCTTATAATTCTAAATGGGTAGTGTGACTTATAGAAGAAATGGCCTTTTTCACAACCATTTTTATGGTTAATTTTAATAAAAACTTGAGTTTAAATTGTTTAATATGCATAATTCAAGTACCCTAGGGGTTTTTAAGGGTGTCAAATCCATTTATGCATTCAAAAATGTATTTTAAACGACAAAGAATCTTGAAATTATATTGTTGAGTTTTGGTGAATTTCCATGAAAAATGTTATTTCTTCTATAAGTTAGACTAGACCATTTAAAAATATCAATTTCATAATTATAAATTATATTTAAAATATATGTAATTATACATCATAAAAATATATGAAATATAATGGGGTGGCGAAAGAGGGGAGGATTCTTATTAATCTTGAAGGAAACATAGAAGACAGATATGCTTGGGGCCTTGGTAGGAAGACAAAAAATCAAGCTGAGGCTTATGGTATGTTTCTAGGACTTTCATTGGCTAAAAAAAAGGGCATTAGAAAGATCCAAATCTTACAAGACTCAATTTTGATTATAAAACATATGAAATACAATTCAGCAACAAAAAACATGAATCTAAATCAAATTATTTAGAGATCCAAAGGTATGATTCCCCTCTTTGATTTGGTGTCGTTCTTTCACATCCCAAGAGGGAATAACCAGGAAGCAGATAAGAAAGAAAATTTGGCTTATCAGTTGAATGCATAAAGAAGTATATTGAATGAGATAGAGGAAATGCTATGCATTCCCTAATCATAGTCATGGGTTCCAATTATTGGACTGAGATCAGCATTCTTAGCTCAACCAAGAGCTTTAGAAGGCAAAGAAAATTCAAATTCTTAGGGTATGTAACCCATTATCCCTTACCCCTCGCCCTCTCTCGATTCATTATCTATTTAATGACCCCCAACCCTTCCTCCTCCTCCCCCACCCTCATCACCCTTCTCCTTCCCATTTCGTTAATCCCCTATCCATTTCGTTCCTCCTTCACTCCATTCAGTCATGTCACTCTTCTCCATTTCATTCCATCTCCTATTCTTTGGTCCCTGTCACATCGGCCATTACTTGGCCCATCTCATCCTCGCACCTCATGGAATTGAAAGCCTCTCCTCATTGCAGCAATGTGGTTTGTTCCATCATGAAGGTACTACACTTAGTATTGGGAGATCTCACAACATGATAACCCAACCCTCATGGCATAGAATCTGTTGCAATGGCCAGTGATCCAGCATAGGAGATGGTAAGATAATCAGGGAGCGTGAGAAACATTTAATCTCTCTTCTTTGAACTACTCAAACTGCACATGGGAGGAAGGCGTGGTTTAGAATGAAAGATGAGGAGAATAAATGGGAAATAATGGTGGATAGATGGAAAATTATGGTGGAGCATTGGGATCTCAGCTTCATGAGTACCAATCTCCAGTACTACATCAAAATCCTAACTTGCACCTTCTTTAAATGGGGTAACGATTTGATTTGTTGTCATGGTTTTTGGTTAATCTTTGCTCAAGTGGTCTCTCCGGAGGCCCAGTGGCCAAAGATGGGGTCACTGATCCATTGTTGTGGGTTTTTGTGTCTCTGTGGTTTGGGGTCATTGAGTAATTGAAAGGCCATGTGTCGGTAAGTTGAGTTGGGTGGGGGAGTTTGAACAGAAAAACGTAAGCTTTGGTTTAAGTGTCTGGAACATACCTAAGTTGGGGGTCTGAGGTATCTTAGTGATTAGACATTCTGGTTGTTCCTTGGAAAAGAACATGAGTGTGCACAGTAATTTAGCAGAGGAAATTTCTCTGTCAGGCTCCTAGAGCCGCTGCCAACCTAGGATGGGGGGGTCAAGGGAGGGTAGAGCTCTGGAAGGTGGCAACAAATTTCATACTTGTAAGGTCTGTGTGCAAAAGCATTTGGAAATTCAGGAAGGCCTGGCTATTCTGCAGAGGTGTATCCACTAGCAGCAAATGGAAGCATTAGTTATGCAGGAGCAATAGCTTGAAAAGGAGTGCAACTGACAACTAGAGGATGAGGTGGACGTGTTGAGACAACAAATTGAGCATTTGAAGCTCAAGATGGAAGAGAATAGCCCGACGACTAAAGAAGAATTCACTGGACTTGATTTTAACAATCCAGCTCCAATGGAGGAGTAATATGTTATCTCGCTAAGTTTAAAATGTTTTTGTATGGCAAACTATACATGTAAGTATTTACTATTTCAGTGCTATAGAATGTATAGCCACAAGTTAACAGTGATGGGATATTTTTGTAAGAAGTATGGGGAAATTTCTCAAGGAAGGGATGGGGAACAAATGAGGTTTTAGATACCTTTAGCAAAGCTGGAAATTATGATGTAAAATCCTAATTTTGAATGCAAACGAGCACGATTTACATATAAATATACTACTCATTCTAATAATTATATATATATATATATATATTCCATTTTCAGTAAAAGTTATAGAAAAAATTATGATCTAATATTGTATTTTTGAAAGAGAAAAAATAAAATATAATAATAATAATTACTTTATTTTTATTATATAAATATACCGTATTATGATTTCATTATATATTTTATTAACATAAGAAAATCTTAAAACATCTCAATTTTTTTTTAAATTAGAAAAAGTATATAACAATAAATGTTATTCCAATTTTCTGGTAACTATAATTTCATGATATATCTTAGAAGGAAAAGATATTTTAAAAATCTTCACAAAGAAGAAATCTTAAAAGATCTATACTCATGAGAGAACTTTGATATTAAGAGGAAACACCATTGCGGTGTACTTATCCAACCAAACTAAACAAAATAATAATACCAATAATGGAAACATATATGATTTTTCATATGATATGATTCCATATTATAATAGGTTAAATGAAGGCACCTCAAAACACACTTGGGCAAAAATCAATGAAGGCACTTCAAAACACTTTGAAGGAAAAAAATAAAGTAATAAATTCAAATAAACAAAACGATTGTATTATAGTGCGATTCCTGTATGACCTTTGTCGTTTGCAAAAGAACAAAGCACAGGCTAGTGAGATCCCACAAGCTTTCCAAAAAATGGAAAGTGCCAAAATGGTTGAGAAATGATTGATTGATCTTGCACTGAAATAGTGTGAACACCCCTGGACAAACGATTTTTCATCATCACACTGAGAAATGCAAGGAGCTACTAAAATTTAAATGGCGGGAAAGACAAAATTCCTTGTCTTATCATGAAGGATAGTTTACGAATCAAGGAAATATAGAGGCCATTCTGGTAGCAGGGATGCAGGGATGGGACACCAGAGGATGAAAAAATTTATTCGTGTAAGTTCACGTGAAGGACAGCTCACCATTAAAAGAGATCAATATCAAATCATGTTTGGCTTCATTCTTTTTCAATGTACCATGATGAAGTAAAGAACAGGCTCAGATGTGAATCCTTGGCTTCATTCTTGTTTATCTGTACCATTAAGCTTGGCAGGGAAGGAGAACCCTACATTTCTCCTATATAATGTGTTTTGAAGGCCCAAAAGATATGTATATTTGTATGATGATACAGGTCCGATTTGTCTTCCTGTATTAGAACTTGTACCTTTTTTTTGTTTAAGAAACGTGAAAGTTTGAAAACATGGCTTCACTAACTGATGTTTACAAGAGTTCTACGTTGAAGGCAAACTCATGCATGGCATCCCTTGACATCAGCTCAATGCAAGATGTGCCAGAAAACTATATATGGTACGAGGATATGGATCCTCCTCATAGTTCTGCTAATGAGAATGATATAATCCCAGTGATAGATTTTCAGGGACTTCGGCGACAGGAAGAAGAAGAAAACATCATAGAACAGATCGGTTCTGCTTGTAAAAAGTGGGGTTTCATGCAAATTATCAATCATGGTATATCTGAAAAGCTGTTGGAGAACGTTAGTATACAAGGACGCAGGCTGTTTTCACTGCCATTGGAACAAAAGCTCAAGGCTAAAAGAGCCCCAGATGGAGTTACTGGTTATGGAGAAGCAAGGATCTCACCTTTCTTCAGTAAACTTATGTGGTCGGAGGGGTTCACTTGTGTGGGATCTCCAGTGGAAGATGCCAAGAAACTGTGGCCAGAAGATCACCAAAACTTTTGGTAATAAGCCATAGTTAAAATATTTTTTCCCTTTTCTTCTTCAATATGTGTGTGCAGATCATTAAGAAGATGAATTTGTGTTTCCTTAAAGGGTTACAAGTTCAAATTTAGGAGTAGTAGCTACACTACCTTCTAAGTTCAAATCAAGACAAGTATTAATAAATTTTAAGGGTCAAATTATGGTGTAGGTGGGTTTATTTATTTTAAGGGTCAAATTATGGTGTAGGTGGGTTTATTTTCTCATAAATAGGAAAGTTTTATACTTACAATTTTTGTCTAGCTTAATTTTAATTTTAAAAATAAAAAGCAAAATAAAAATAATAATAAGAAAAATAAGTAGTCATTATATGTCTCAACGGCATGCTTAACTTGGCCTTATATGTCTCAACGGCATGCTTAACTTGGCCTTAACATTGAAAAGGGAAATAAAAATAAAAATAAAGAAACTCTTATATACCAACTTTAACTCAACCATAATCTTAAAAATAAAATAAATAAATGAAAATTAAAAAAGTCTTGTATACCAACTTGGTCTTAAGCTTGATCTTAACTTATAAAAATTAAAAAAACTAGTATACATCAAGTTCATATTGAACTTGATCTTAACTTCTTTTTTTGTCAAGTAGTCAAAGTTTATCATAACTTATAAAAATTAAAAAAATAGTATACACCAAGTTGGTCTTGAGTTTGATCCTAACTTTTTTCTTTTTGTCAAGTAGTCTGAGTTCATCAACTTCTTCCTTTTTGTCAAGTAATCTGAATTAGATTACACTTGGCGTGGGTCACACTAGTCATTAACATGACTGGATTTTTGTCCATGAAATTTAGAACATGTGATCTTTACATCACGAAGTGAAAGTACACCCATCATCAGCGATTCTACACGGTAAACCAGTTTAATCTTAACTTTAAAAATAAGAAACAAATAAATAAATAAACTCTCATGTACCAATTTAGTATTTAACTTTACCATCATCCTAAAAATTAAAAAATAAATAATTAAACATATATACTATATAAAAAAATTTAAACATATATACTATATAAATTAAAGATTTTTGATACTTCTTTATACTTCTACATTTAATTTTTTAAGATTCTATTCTATTTTTATATTATAACCTATAAATTTAAAATATTTATAAATTTGATTCTTTATCTTTTACTGAATTGTAAAATTTATAATATATTAAATATATACAAAACCCTCCACTGTGGGAAAAAAATAATAATAATAAAATCATTAAATCAGTATGTTGAGTCAAACAAAAGCTGTCAATTTGTTGATGGAAGGAAACCCGACAAATATAACAAAAACACGTAAAAGTTTTTTGATAATTTTCATCTCCGTAAGGGTTGTCTTTACCTATTGAGAGATGTTCACATTGATAGTTGAAAACAACAGCTTACCGTAAAAAGTTGAAATGCCCAGTAACACAGAAATAAAAAGAATCTCTACTCTATTTATACCTGATATTTTTTACACCCAACACACACAGATATAGATAGAGAAAGAGTGATATTTTAAAACATCTTGATAGATTCCAGTAATGTATATGTGCAGTGAAATAATAGAGGAATACGAGCATGCAATGAAGAACCTGGTAAAAAGGATGATGTCGTTGATAGGAAGGAGTCTGGGGTTAAGCACAGGAGATTTCATGAGGCGGTGCAGAATTCAGGATGATAGTTATGGCAAAGCACTGCAGACAGGAGCTCTGCAGATGAATTATTATCCTCCATGTCCACAGCCCTTGAGAACCATGGGCTTGGCACCTCACACAGACTCTGCTTGTCTGACTCTTCTTTACCAGGGTGAAGTTGCAGGTCTGCAAATTCAACACAGAGGAGAATGGGTAACAGTTCCTGTTATTCCCAATGCATTGATAGTTAACATTGGAGACTTGATGCAGGTAAGAATAAATATTGCAGCTAGAGAAACATAGTAGTTTACAGCCCTGGTTGGGAGATGTTTAGTGTTATTTTGTACATGATTTGAATATGAATCTGAAACGTTAAACTGAACATTTTAATTAGACCCTTTTGATGTGTACACTATGTTGCCATTGCAGATACTAAGTAATGGAAGATATAAGAGTAGATTGCACAGAGCAGTGGCTAACAGAAGCAGAAGCAGACTTTCTATTGCATATCTATGGGGTCCTCCACCGCGTGATGTTATCATGCCAGTGCCACAGCTAGTGGATTCCAAGCATCCACTGTTATACAAATCACTCACATGGAACGAGTATTTGGTTGCAAAATCTTTACATTTCGATCAGGCTCTGCAATTATTCTCCTACAATACTAGCTTTTCATCCGATGGGAACTTGTCCTTCTGATCTCACGGCCTTTGTACAAAGCTGTATACCCAATCAAATCCTTATCTAATTATAGAAACATACAACTTATGTGGTGATGTATGGTTTTGTACTAGTACTACGGTTAACAACTTCGCAGGTTTTCTATATGATGCTGTATGGTTTGTAAATAGGGAGCAGAGCTCCACTGTGCAGTTCGATCGTTTGAATGGGCTTTATACATGTGCTCAAGTACACATGGTTGGTTGATTATGTAAATAATAAATATATATATATAAAAGTTGATAAATTATTTTGGATTTATTAAAAGATTTAACTGTTTTTATTATAATATTATTCATTTTTTTAAACTAGAGTAATTTGCAATTGGCTGGTTTCATACTTACATGACACAAGGTCAATTCCAATAACAATTATTATAATTCTTAGGTAGTTCTCATCTGGATTTATTAAAGTTTAAGTGTTTTTTTTATTAAAAAATAAAAAATTTAACTAGCTGAATCTATTACTTGCTGATTTCATACTCACATGACATTGGGTCAATTCCGATAACAACCATTATAATCTCTATTTAGTTCTCATCATCCCCAACACAACAGCTACCACTATAATGCCTAGGTGGTTAGCATTACCCCTAACTACCATTATAACTGGTAGATTCTTAGCATCACTCCTAGCACAACCACTACCACTATAACTCCTAGGTGGTTCACACTACCCCCGATAAGAGCAATACCATGGGGTCAATTCGAACTACTTCCAACTACTACTCAAGCACAACCGCTACTACCATAAGCAATTCAAGGGTTTGCCAAGTGAATAAAATTTAAAAATTATGTTTTTTTGTTTTTCTTCTTTTTCCTTCTTTTTTGTTTCCATAGCTTAGATTCAAGCCAACCCCACCGTTGAATGAAAGAATTATCTATCCACCTATGGAATATTGAAAGGGCCAACCCTAATGTTGAATGGAAGAACTATCTATCCACCTAAGTGATACCTATCACCAAGACTATGCAAAGCTAAGTGAAAGTTGGATATCCCATGGGACACTTTTATCCCTCACAAATGGCTCACACCCTTATCCCCTCATTATATATGACATTTTCACATATCTATATTAATGCATGTTTTAAATAATAAAAAATACAACTTATTAAATATAAATATGTGAAAATGTCCAATCTTGTCACTGTAAGTGGATTTCAAAGGGTTTCTATCATGCCCTTCCAAACCTTCCCCATATCATGACAACCTATCAACCTACAACATGTGGCACCATGGTCATTTAAGTTTGATAGCTAGACCAAACCAATTGTACTAAACCCAAATTATGCCTCTCTACTTATTATTTAGTTAAATATGTTGCTTAGTCGTCACACTTAACCAAAATTCTTATGTCAAATCATACACCATACACATGTAAACAAAAACATGGATGAGCAGCCCAACCTCGCCTAATACCCAAAATGTAAATATATCATATGCAAAGTATTACATGAAATGTAGCTCCAACTGGCCATTACACAAGCATGGTGCATTGTCATTACAATCATATCGTACTACCCACCTAGTTACAAGATAGGGTTCTCCCCAATCCTGGCATAGTGCTCACTCAATTCCCCAACATGAAAAACATTCATGCTTCAATTTTTGTATAATGCAAGACTTTCCACCAACTTTTTCCTAACTTTGCGGCCCAACCTTTTGACCTACGATGCACGTGCCACAGTTTTACATCCTCCCTTCACAAGTGTTGGCCCTCAGTTTTGGTCTATTTTTGCTTAGGGAAACCTACTTAATCCTTATATTTTCCATCTATTTTCCATCACATCCATCCCATTTTGATGTATTTTATGCATATTCAGGTGTTTAATTTTAATTTTGCAATTTCTAGAAGTTTTTATGAAAATTGAGTTTCAAGTGCAATTTTGCACTGAATCATAAATTCTCATAATAGCTATGTGGATGACATGTTTGCAGGACACTTGGGCTCGAGTTTGATGCATGGATGGACAGCTTGGGAATTAGGACTAAGCTAACTCCACTTGGTTCGGCCAGAACAAGCTTTATTATGCCCAGTCAAGGCTGGTCAAACATGACTAGTCACCAGAAAATCCCTAGGAAATAGGGTAGTTTTGAGATTTTGTGGGATTGACCATATTTCTTGGGATGAATTGGATGAGCTGGACTTAGATTGGTGGATATGAGTAGATATGAGTGTTAGAGATAATATAGATTAGTTTGTTTCACTAAACCTCTATTTAAAGCCAAGACTTTGATGCCTTTTGTAATGTAATTTATATGTAACTTTTATGTTGAGACACTTTGGAGTTGGAAGCTAATTTGAAGAACCTGTTTCATTTCAATTTTTTGTTCATGCTTGGTTGATTTACTGAAGTTGCCGTAGCTGAAATTTCTTCAAGTGTGCAAGGCAAGGGTGGAGGGCCCCCACACCAAGCTAAGTACACTTCTTGGTTCAATTTTCATAGTTTTCATAGACTAGTTTTTGTTTCAAATGTATTTAGATGTGCAATGATTGCTGAATGAATATTGGTTTAATTCTAATCTACATATGAAGGGACACAAAGGAATTTAAGTTAAATTCCCCTTCTATTTGATCTTGAACTAAAACTGAATTTCATTCTCCATTTCTTATTTGAAGTTATTTCTGCATTTCTGGTTTGAAGCAATGGTGATTGTGATATAGTAGGATTGTGAAGAAGGACAATCTAGACCTCCTTAGTTAGGAGCCTCTTCTTTTACATCCTCTGCATCATAAGCCATTGTTAATTAGTGCTCTTAGATTTATCTTCATGAAAATAGTATTGTAGGGAAGGACAACCTGGTTCTCCTAAGTTAGGAGCCTCTTCTCTCATATATTATATAAATGAAGTAGAAATTGTTAAAATAAGTTTATATTTGTAATATGTACTTCCTTAGTTCTTCAAATTTTATCTTCTAAACTTGATTATATCTGATGTCCATATACAGTGGATTTGCCTCCAAGTTTTACAAACACGGATTGATAATTAAATACTTGTGTTAATTTAGTCAATAAATCAGTCCAACATTTTAGCGTCATTGCCTGGGAGGTAATTATCAGCATATTCAAATAGAAGATAAACAAAAACACTAAAAATTTAGCTAGTATACATTTCTCTTAGTTATGTTTCTTTATGCCTAGAAATAGAGATCTTAAAATTAGGTTTCCAAAACAAAACCCCCCAATAAAAACATAAAATCAAAAAAATAACTACAAAATCTATTTTCAACAACAAGATGATGTTAAATAATAGGTTACAACACTACTCCATTCTTCAACATTCTTTTTCATCAAATATTTATGATCAAATAAATTTTCATGTCCAAATTTTCATTGAAGTATATTTTTCAAATTTGTATATGAGTTTACTTATGATCTTGTTACGAAAATGGATGCACTGGAAATTCTCTTATATTTGAGAGAATGAATTATTTCTCTAAAATAGAATAGGATAGAATAGAATAAATAAACAAGTAGAATGAATTCACAATAAGACTTCCATAATAAATTTGTTTCAAACTATTTATTCAAATCATTGTTCAATATTCATTTGAAAGGACTACATGGCAAAATGCAATAAAAACAATCCTATTTTGGGTAACCATATAGGATCATTTTGAAATCATGGTTTATTTTACATATCTCTTGAAATCTAGTTTTGGAATCCATTTTTAAGTTTTCAATTTATATCACAAATAAAAATGTGATCAAAATCAAAACTAGGTCTCAAGTGAAATGTTGACACAGAGTTAGTACAACCTATATTTTAGGTGTCTAATGGAAACATTTTTATCTGAAATTCATAGGGAAGATAGCCCTTGGAATCTAGTTTCTAAATCAATTTGAATCACTTCAATCAGGTATCATATGAAAAAGTTATTCTTGAAGTACTAACTGTTTGTCGAAAAATCTGCATGGTGACAATTCTAGGTCTTGATTGTTCATTAGCATATTTGAAATACCAAATCATCTTCTTTTCAAAACCTGTTTATATGGGGGATATATATTCAAGTCTAGTTTAAGACACAATTTTAATCATCCCATTTGGAGGTGAAATGAAAAAGTTATGCCACATTTAGTGACTGCATGTATTCAAAACAGTATAGTAAAACTCTGCTGCCTAGGTCTGTTCATCACCAATTTTGTGATATCAAGCCTAAGAATTTTTAGAACATATTTCTACTGAAAATATAAAAATTAATCTACTTTAATATCCAAGTGGAATTATATTGATTTAATCTTTATTGAAGAAGTTACACTTCAAATAGTGACTGTTGGTCTAGTTAAGAATTAGCAAGAAGCTCTATCAAACATGGCACTCCTTATAATTTTTATCATATCATTTTAAACCATTCTTAAAACCTATTTATACTGGAGGTAGCCATATGAATTCAATTTAACTTGGATTTTGAATCACTCTAATTGGATATAAAACAAATATTTTGTAAACAAAATACCACTAGGAGGTCTAGGCTGGCCACCATTCCTCAAGGGGTAAATAAATGCAATTTGTTTGTATATAATATTTGGACTTGTTTTCTAAGAAATGCTTGTAATTATTTACATGTTTATTGGAAGAAGAGATACTGTACACCTCTCTTCCTTCATCATCTAAATTTGTATTGCAGGCAAGTGCTATGTTTTTGCAATTCATAGGAAGAATGAAGGAGTGAACTCCATGGATGAAGTAATTTTCAAAGTTAAATTCATATTCCAGAATATGAACACAAATGTTCAAGTCAAAACAAAGTGAAAATTCCCCTGATGTTGAATTCATTCAGTGAAACTCAAACTCTTGAAGCTTGCTCTTCAATGTTGACCAACAACACCAACAAACCCTACAACATGATTGAGATCAAGGCAAAAAGACATGAAGATAATCATAAGAAGAAGAAGTCAAGTTCAGTACCATGTTAAGTCACGTCAATCTCCAAAGAAGCCTTTCATATTGAATTCATATTGTTAATGATTTGATCCATCATCATTTGTTCATGATCTGAATTCATATTGTTCATCATCCATACTGTATGTTAAGCTCCATGACCAAGCATGTTGAAGTCTAGACTTACTACTACATCATGACTTCAATATAACCTATTTTCATAATCTTTCATACTTCCCTACTCCATTACACCCCACCTCCATTCAGAAAAGAAAAAAAAAATAGAAAAAGGTCAAAAATAATAAAGGAGTTTGGTTGTGAAAATCCACAAAAGTGGCACAATACAAATTCGAATTCATATAGGAAAACCAACTAGTTTGGCCAATATGAATTCTCTATTTTGTTTTACCATTTTTCAGTTTGAATTTGCAGGAATCATCCTCCATAACAAAGAATACTTGAGGACAAGTCTTCCCATCAGCAAGGGGGGAAGGTTCGCAAAAATAAACTTAGTTGTGCAGCGGAATTGACGAGGGAACTCGTATTGTTGGCAGTTGGGACCTGAAATATTTTTTAAATCAATTGCAGAGGGACCTAAAATATTGAAAAAAAATGTATATATTGCATAAAAATGTACATGACAGAAAGGACCTGAGTTATTATGAATCAATTGTAGAGGGACCTGAACGACATCAACAATCAATGGACCAGAACCAAAGAAGGATGCTAGAACAGAAAGCATAAATAAGTTCTATCTATCTACGATATTTTATCAAGACAACTTCATCCAATATTGTTAAAGAACAAAAACATTCATCCAATACTACAGGGAAGTACAAGTATCGTAAGTGCACAATTTTGTTCTTGCAAACTTACATTTTTGAGGAAATTTTTAGACATTGTTAAAATTAAGTTAATACCTAAATGCATATTTTATATTCATCACATTTTCCTCATTCTATACCCATTAGCCTATGTCCATCCTACTACATTTACCCTATACCTAATCCAATGTACATATGTACATCTTATACTCATTCCATAACCCTAACATTTCATAACCCTAAATATCATTCTCTATTTACCTATATTTATTTTCTACATTTCATATTCATTTCATAACCCTAATCCTAAGTAGTTTTCCATAAAGCGAAAGGGATCAAAGTGAGGATTTAAAAAGTTGAACCTACACAAACAAAGCAAGCATTAGTCCTATGGAAACAATTTTAAACATGACCTAAAATGGTCATTTTAAAATTATGACAAATATTTCAAAAAGGCAATACATGTGCAAACACAACTTTAGATTATGAGCAATATGAGAAATATTTCAAATACATGCGCAAATGAAAAAAGAAATGCAATATTTCATAAGGAAATATATGTGCAATAAAACATTTGCATACAACAAAGAAATGTGTTAAACATATGTGCTGTATTAAAACATAATATTTTTGCATCATGAAAATGGAAAACGAGTCATATAATGACATGGCAGAGTAAATGATATTGGGCAGGTGATATGATTCAAACAGGATTTCAAAACTTTCTCAGTCATTATTTCAAACCTTATGGAAATACAATTCGATGGGCGTAAAGGTTATCATAATCCTCCCACAATGGTAATATGGTAAAGGGTAAAGTTATAAATAGCAAATATCCGTCATTAAATTGAAATGATTTATGAGTGCATGTTTCATATGAGAAGGGATGAATGGTGAACAGACGTAGGTAATGGCGAAAGTAAAAAATAAAACCATGATTTATGCAACCAACATGGAATCCAAAACAAACAATATATACAGCAGTCACGACATAATAAGTCGGTATGCAGGAGTCAAGCCATGACAGAACGGAAGGACGGCTTCAAATAAATCAAGTATGAATGCCAGATGGTGTCAACAACACAATGAAAATAATTAAACACAGTTCCATTCAGCAGTTCAATGGATATATGCACGACATACTAGTCACAAGGAAATGGGTCAAAACATTTTTAAAAAATAGAGAAAAAGCCATGTTGCATTCCAGTCAAAGGACGACAATCAAATAAAAAAACAGTCAAATATGTATTTGAAACAGTAGAGAATTAAGCAGTTTTGAAACCCCGTGAGTTGTAGAAAAAACGTTGGAGATGTAGTTATGCAGAACTAACAGCAACCAAACAGTAAAATGGTAAAAATGTTTTGAAACAAGCAGAAATAAAAGCTTGTGCATTCAACAAGTGAGAGCTCCGCCATTTTTGAAAAAACAAACCTCAGAACCTTAAATTTCTTTGCCATCACAACAGTTTGAGGCTCAGGAAAGATGGTAGATGCGTGTGGCAAGCAGTTGAAAGAAGCAAAACGTTTTGACAACGAAGGAGAGGATGCAACCATGGCAGCTTCAGGTACGCAGAACAAAAAATGACTTAGAAAGGTAAAAAAAAGTCAAACTACATTTAAAAAAACTCTGTAATGTTATTAAAATGTAAACCCAACTCAGTAATTGAGCCTTTCACCGCGTGAAAAAATCTGGAGCCATAAAAAAAAGCAGAGAGAAATGCAAAGCTAAGCAAGGCAGCATAGGAATAAGGCGGTTATACATAAGATTTAACGCTGAGTTGAATCCCATGGATTGCGCAGGTGAATAAGGTAAGATTGAAAGCTTGATGCTTTTTAATTAATGCAACAGATACAACAGAGGAAATCTCGGGAGTTTTCTAAAAGATTGCCGGGATATGGAGGCACGTAACTTTTGTTTTTCAGGAATCCATTTGTGCACTAGCCAACAAATAAAGGTTTTCTAAAACGAGGCTTAACAAGTGGTAATCATAATGGAATGCAGAATAGCTGAGTCATTACAAAGAAAAAAGGTAAGTGTAAAACCCAATTTATTTCCCTTAAATGCGATAGAGATTTTAGAGGAAATATCGGGATTTTTCGCTGAGATATGGATTGTCTGTTATTTCTTCAAAAATCTATGCCACCAGTCAGCAAATAAGAGTGCTTAATAGGGAGAAACGATATGAGATACAGCTAATTGGGCCACAAACCAAGGGGATCACGACACTTGTTTAATAACAGTCAAGTATTTTATAAAATCGCCAAGTTTTCATCTAAAACACAGTGTTTGCATACTGAAGTTGATTGTCTGCATGATGACATGGCTACAGATTAATTGCACAGTGAATTTTCTTGCATGCACGAGGAAGTAGCTACAGGTTAACATGTGATTTGTTAACGTAGGATAGAAAAAATCAAAACAAATCTTGGCCAGGGTGTCTTCACAGATCAGATTTTCCACGAACAGGGTGTCTTATTGAAGTTTGATTGCATGTTGAGTAATGAAACAAGAAGTTTAAGTGTAGTTTTGAAAACGCATAGCTAGCCAAGCTTAAATACACTTGTACATGTGTTTTTTTAATCAGGCAATGTGATAAAAGACCAAGTTTCAGTTTGATTTCATAATGGAAATTATCAACGGAAATAGAGTTTGGGTTATGTTTGAGGATTTAAGTTTATATTTGAGTGCGTAAAGCCAAATTGACTGTCATGATTAAATAAAATAGCGCAGAGGTTTATATTGGTCATTGGAGAAATGAAGAGTCATATGTCGATTGATATGCTGAAGATTAGGCTTGCATGAAGATTTATAAATCATTAACAGTGAATGGAAAATTATGCTAATGGAATCCTGTTTTGCATGATGAATTGTACAGAGAGCAGAGAAAAATATTTCTATTCCAAAGCAGCGCTTAGTTTTTTTACAAAGGTGTTTCTTTTCTACAAAGGGTAATGCTTATAAAATAGTGACTTATTGTTGCAGTGAAATAGAAATTAAACAAGCATGAAATTCAATTGTTTTTTAAGAGCATCAGAAAGAGGTAAGCAGGATACTGGAGAAAAAATTTGAAGAGAAAAAACTTGATTGCAAATTGAATGATCATTCAATCTCAGGAATGCATTTCAATTTTGAGAAGCTACTATTTTTCGTTGCTTTTTCTGAGCAAAATGAAAATGAAATTTGAAAAACGAAAACATGGGTTTTCTTCAGAACGAGCCTAATCTATTGCAATGGCCAGTGATCAAATTGTCCAAAATCCATCAAGAAGTCCCTTCATAGGGTCTAAGTGATGTGCCTCCAAAACATCACGTGCATACTCATTACTTTGGTATAAAATTTAGTCCTTATACACAACATCTCAAACCAAAGCACCCATACCCTATTGTCATATGAAGCTCATCCAACAACTCCATTATCTACTCCATATCCAAGTCATCGGGAGAGATCTAAAATGTATACCGCTGATATCCCCAAAATTCTAACCAAGACTGTTATTTAGTCATCTTGTGTCCCCAATAGATATAATGTTCCATCTATGGCTCTCAGTGGACCATCAAGTATGTTTGATCCAAGTGCCACTAACATCCTTAGTTGAATCTTCTCCCCTCCTCATCTACCCACTCAGATGCAAAACATCCTTCTCATCATGTATGTCTAAATTGTTCAATCAAAGTTGTGATAAAGGAAAACTCCAACTTGCCCCATCATCCCCTCAATGGATTTTCTTAAGGCCTCCAAGCCAAAGAAGCCACCAAATATCTCAGCATCCTCATGCTCAAGGGACACCTTCATGAAAAGGTCTCTATCAACTCCAATTTCAGTCTCCACAACCAAGATGATTGACATCCTCAATCACTCCACTCCTCAATCCTCTATGATGGCTAAGACTATACAACTCAACCAAAAATTTTCTGAAGTGTCTCCACACCAAGGCCTTAGCATAGCCATAACCCAGTCTACTCAACTCTTCCATCGGTTTCATGCAAATGGTTCATCTCATGTTCCATATTCTAACCATCAAGGTTGCTCCAAAGCAGCATGGATTAGCTATTTGAGTATGCAAGAAGTGGGCTACACTTGGTCTCCCCAAGCCACCTAGTTCTTCCTCCAAATATCCTCACAACAAGGAAAAAATACCCCAAGACAAGATATTTCCACACAAAGGCTCCTTGGTCACATCCACGGCTCACTCCTTTGTCACCTTGAACCTATCTCATCTAACTCCAACAGTCGTCCCCTTTGCAATCTCATCATGGTCTCTAGGTAGTTCATGCCTCCACCAATGTTTCCACCCCCTTTGACTTCCTTAATTTTCAAGTCACCAAGCATTCACATCCACCCTCTTTCCAACTCAAGTTTCTTTTTCCACCCTCTTTTGATCAACCAACTCCCTCTCTTCATGGCCTTCGGTGAATTTCATACCATAGTCAAATCTTGATAAGGATAATCCATCCATGTCTCATGACAATTTTCAATTCAAACTAGTGTGCCATTCTATTTTATGTTCTACTCCACTTAAATGGCCTCAATCCTCAATTCATGACAAACACTTAACCAACTATGACTTACCTTCCTCAATTCCACCCCATCCACCACCTTTGTTCAAGGTGTTGGCACTATCTAATATCGGGTTGAATGCCACATGTTATGTGGCTCATAAGTGAATGACCGAAAAAACTATATGTGATGTGCACCAACTCACACAATCATCATGCTATATGCCTTATATGTTAGAGTCGTGGAGCTACAGTAACTTCAATTTGTTGTCCAAGTTTTGTAGTTATTCCATCTTGCATCAACAAGCCTCTACATGACAAACTACTATAAACCTAGCTCTCTTACAACCCACCAGGATTCCTAACTTGTTTCATCAGCAAACTAATCAAGTCCACACCTCCAACTTTGTACATCCATAGTTATGTGTGTCCATCGCCAATTGTGCTCTAATACTACTTGTCACACATGTGACAGTTGTGAAGAGAACATCATTGTCTTCAAACTTACTTTAATACCATTGTTGAGCCTCAAACCTGCACTCATTTACCCATCCTCCCAACAGCCTTTTTCCTACTTATCTCCTTCTTTTATCATCATTTCCTTCATCAACTTGTTCAATTCATTGCATTATAGGACTTTTTAACATGATTTGCTAACTATGCTAATGGTTGACTGTTGGTTTAGATTTTTGGTTCAAGTACAGCAATTCCGCAGCTGTTACAGGTTTCCGCAGCTGAGCACTGATTCCACAGCTGATCCCAGATTCCGCAGCTATTTTCTTGTTTGATATGATCCAGGTGTCTTCTAGAGAAACGAGCCTCATGGGCAAGTTTGTATGACTGTGTACATGGTATGTGTGCTATCGGTTCAACCAAACTGGCCAACGACACCCCTGGTCAACACGAAGGTAGCTTGGGTCAAACAGCAAGGTTGCAAACGGTGGCACGGCTCTGTGTGTTCGGTTGGAGCACGTAAGTCACAACCGGCTTCTCCGTTAGCCATGACGATTGCAGGGGACCATAATCCAACATCAGATTTATTAGACCACGATGACCGTTCCCTAGATCCGAGCTCGGTGCTGCTGGACGTGTCCTTTTCCTAGCTATTAGTTAGCTTCATTTACGCATAAGACAGTTGATGTTTTTGCTATAAATAAAGCATTTCCATATGCTGAATAGTTAGTCTGATGTGGTTTAATACTTTGCTGTTATAAACTCTATTTTGAAGACCTTTTTATAAAGCATTTTACGCTTCCCACTGTGTTTATTATGAGTTGATTTAATTTGAAGAAGACAGTTCTGTTTCTATCAGTGTAGCTGATCTTTTAATTGGTTGAAGTGGATGGAGGGCCCCTGTCTGCTACAACCATTGTACAGTAGCCTTTGAATTTCCTTTTCTGCATTTCTTTTTCTTTACTTGATCATGTATATTAATGTACAGTTTTGAATTATGTTGTTTTGTATTTCTTTAATCTTCATGACTGATCAGTGTGTTTTTACAGCTTTGATTAGGAGCCCGGGACAATGTGCTTTTACTTCTTTTTAACACTAGTGGCATCTGAAGTGTCTTACCTCAACTGCTAACTTTTTGCTGTGATTTTCATTAGTTACTTGATTAGATAGTTTCTTTATTTGGTTTACTTTATCAAAGTTTTATCAAGATGCTAATCTCTTAATGGTTCTGTTTATCATAATGCAATAACTTTTATGGGACCAAAATATTATCTAACTGCAACTTGATTTATTTAGTTTTTAGACTCATATTGCCAATTCACTCCTAACTCTTCTTTTTCACATGATCAATTCAGCTAAAGGCAGAAGGTTAAGGAAGAATACGTAGTGTGATTTGTCATTTAAATTTTGGACTCCTAGAGTAGTGCTTTTGCTTTCAGCAGAGTTAATGTAAATATAATTTCCATTTCTAACAGCAGTAAGGGTATTGGACTAGTGCCATTAGTCTTTCGTTTAATGCTTTGCTTTCATTTGATGCTTTAGTTTCATTTCAAGTCATTATTCAAGTTTTCTCTTTAAAATTTAAGAAGCATTTAGAAATCATCACATACACACACATTCACTCACTTGTTTATAAATTCATCACATCATATTAGGAATATAATTTAGACATAAACTAAAAACGACAAAAAGAACTAGGAAAGGCTACTTAAGTATATATTGTACACTTCACTTCATCAGCTTACGAGCCCTGGGTTGACGATTTATGATAGCAATTTAGACAACACTAAATTGACCAAACATTTTGGTGCCGTTGCCGGGGAAGTGAAAATTGGGTAGCCAATTCTTAAAAAAAACAAGAAAATCTCAAGAAAGGAAAATTAATAATCTCTCAAATTATGCTCTCCTCTTGCACCTAGAGTGAACTGGAGGATCAGAAAAGAGAAAGTTATTGGTTTAATAGTTCCTTGAGTATGCTCTCTTCTTGCACCTAGAGTGACCTGGAAGATCAGAAAGAGAATTATTACCCTATCTTGAAAGAAAAAATAAAAATGATATGCATAGAGCAAGAGATTCTAGGGGAAGGTTTTTAGCTGAAGCTAGAAGTTCGATTTTCACAACTCCATCCACTTCAAGAAATAGGCAAGAGACACCTTCATCATCTCCAACTCATACTCCCAGCTCTAGGATTCCTGGAATCCAAGAGGCAGTAGCAAACTCTCCCATACCGCCTATTGAATCCGAAAGAGATTCTTTCTTTTCTTCCACAAGGGGACAAATTGTAATTGAAGAAATAGAATCACCTGAAGAAGAAGGAGAAATTCTTCCTCATTCACCCTTAGTAGAGGAACTAGAGAACTTTGAGGTCTCTGAAGAAACCACCATGGCAGAAGAAAGAGAAACTGGACTAGGAGGAGGTAGAGGTAGAGGTAGAGGAGGAGGAGGAAATAATGGAGGAGGTAGAGGTAACAATGGAGGAAATAGGAATGGAGATGATTCATTTGGATTTCCCATAATCGATGATGATGACTCTCGAGCCACAATGAAAAACATTTCGTCATCCGTCCTCCCAAATTTTCATGGATCAAGAAATGAGGACCCTGAGGCATTTCTATTTGAGTTTGAGGTAATATGTCGAACTTATGATTATATGGAAGATGCTCAAAAACTCAAACTGTTTCCTTCAACATTGAAAGGAGCAGCATTGAAATGGTTCATGGGATTACTCACTCAATCCATTAGGTCTTGGAATGATATGAAAAAAACATTTCTGGATAGGTATTTGGACTATTGTATGCCCACCAATCACAAGGATGAGGTATTCAAGATGGTACAAAAAGAAGATGAAAATTTAGAGGATTTACTTGAAAGATTTCAATATAATCTAAAAAGAGCAAAGATGAGTAACTTGGATGAGGAAACCTTAAAAGCCCTTTTATTAAAAGCCATTAGAGATGAATGGATAGATATCTTGAACATGATGGGAAAAGGAGACATATCTCAACTCCCACTTCATGATATAGCAGAACTATGTGTTCATCTCTCACGGGGGAAGAATAAAACTCAAAAGGGGCCTAGAGATCCTTCTCTCCTCAGAGAAAACAAATCTGCAACCGCATTAGTAAGTAGGGTTGAGATAGGCAATGTGCTTGATGAATTTAAAACTGACATCTTAGGAAGACTAAGTGAGCAATTAGACACTCTTAAGATTCATAATAAACAACAAGCATAATCTGATGCTTTAGCTATCTTTTGCTCAAAACGTAGAAAGAAACATGCTCTAAGGGAATGTCCCTTGGATGCAAAGGTTGTAGAGACATGTGTGATCTGCTCAGAGAGTCATGAAACCAAGGATTGTCCTTCAATCCCTGGTCTCAAAGCTGTCTTTTAGGAGGATCCAAGTACCATTGAATCTCTCTGTTTTGTTGCAAGGAGACCGTGGCAGGGGCAACAAAATCAAGGGTTTAACAACCCTATGAATTTTCAACCTCCACCAAATTGGAATCCTTGGCAACAACCTTGGTCCCAGCCTCAAAATGCTTTTCAAGCATGGATGCAAGGTATGCAGAATCCTTATGGAAGATTTGCTCAATTTTACCAATATCCTCCATCTTTTCAAAATCAGCAAGTCCCAAATCAAAATCCTCAATTATCATTACCATTTCCACAACAACAACAATCCTCTCAACAAAATTCAAATTCTCAACTCTTGCTTCAACAAAAATCAAATCAACTTCCTTCTCAACCATTACTGAACCCCAATAATAAAAATCCTCAAAATTCTCAAAATGCTTTCATGATGGAAGGTCTACAATTTCAATTTCCTGCCTATATGATCGCTCCCCTTAATGACGTACAACTGAGATCAGGCAGAGTTTTAGATAAACCTTCCATAGATTTTCAAAAACAAATCATTTCTGAGGAAGATTCTCTTGTAGCCAATAAAGGTTCTGAAGCATCTCTTCAAAACCCAAATATTCAGAAAGGAAAAGAAAAAGAAGTACCCCCCACAACTCCTATAGTTGAGCAACCTACATCTTTATCCACACCTCCTTTTCTTGAAAGATTACAAATTGATAAAGGAGTGGAAAAACAAATTTGGTTGCCTGACTATAATTTCCTAGATGAATTGAAAAATGTCTATATCAAGATCCCCTTGTTACAAGCCATTAAGAAATTCCAATCTTAGCGAAACAATAAAGGAGTTGAGCCTTAAAAGACCGGGAAGGAAACCAAGAGATACCAGAAGGATCCACCTGGTGGGGAAAATTGCAGACATTATGATGGGAAAAGTTACCATGCAGAATTATGTAGACCCTGGTAGTCCATTTGTCAAAACACATATCAATGGGGTAGAAATACCAAATACTTTGATTGACTTAGGAGCTGCTATTAACATTATGAGTAGGCAGACTATGGATCAGCTCAAACTTCCTAATCTTCTCTTTACACCTACTTTGTTGCAATTGGCAGATCGCTCAATCATTAAACCAGATGGTGTATTAGAAGACATTCCTGTCTCCCTAGACTCTTGGGAATATCCAGTGGACTTCATGATTTTAACTCCCAAGAGTAATCTAGGAGGACATCCTCTTATTTTAGGAAGACCTTGGCTAGCCACAGCTGATGCTTTCATAAGTTGTAGGTCTGGGGACATGTACATTTCTGATGGTAATTCGACAAAGAAACTTAATCTGTATCCTCCAGCAAAAGCAATCACAGAAATAGGAGACAATGAATGGATTGATGATGAAGAGACCATACAACCTATCTTCACCATTTCTAAAATTAGTGAAGATAGTCAAATTCTGAATACTTTAGAAAATTTTGAACCATCTTCAGAATATGACTCTACACAATTTCAGTTGGATTCTGATATAGAGTGTCTATCATCTAGACAAATGTCTCTTTTCTCTATGGAAGAATTTGGTAGTTCTGCCATTGAGATCTTTCCAGGAAAAGCACTAAACATCAACAGAAATTTGGAAAGTTCACAACAGGAGAAGCTAACCAAACTCTTGCAAAGACATTCTACTGCATTTGCATGGGAGTATACTGATATGAAAGGGATTGATCCTAAGACTTTCATTCATCACATCTACATTGAGGAAAATAGGAGACCAATCAGACAACCTCAAAGAAGGATGAATCCAAATCTTAGGGAGATAGTAAAAGATGAACTCCAAAAGTTACTTAATGTAAACTTCATTTACCCTATTTCAGATAGCCGGTGGGTTTCCCCTTTGGTTATAGTTCCCAAAAAGAATGGTAAATGGAGAGTTTGAACTCCAAAAGTTACTTAATGTAAACTTCATTTACCCTATTTTAGATAGCCGGTGGGTTTCCCCTTTGGTTATAGTTCCCAAAAAGAATGGTAAATGGAGAGTTTGCTTTCCTTTACCCTTTATTGATCAAGTCTTAGATACTCTAGCAGGCAAAAAGTATTTTTCATTCTTGGATGGTTTTAGTGGTTACAATTAGATTCAGGTAGCACCTGAAGATCAAGACAAAACCACATTTACTTGTCCATGGGGAACTTTTTCTTACCGAGTACTCCCTTTTGGATTGTGTAATGCACCCGTCACATTCCAAAGGGCAGTTCTAGGAATCTTTTTCGATCTAATTCATGATTATGTAGAGGTTTATATGGATGACTTTACAGTTTATGGTGATTCATTTGAAGAGGCACTAGAAAATTTGGAAAAGGTTCTTATTAGGTGTAAAGAGACTAACCTTTCATTAAGTCATGAGAAATGTTTTATGATGTTCACTGAAGGGATTGTTTTGGGCCACCATATTTCAGGAGATGGAATTAAGGTTGATAAATCAAAAGTTGAAGTCATCTCCAAGTTACCAATTCCAAATTGTCAAAAAGATGTTAGAAGTTTTCTTGGGTTTACTGGTTATTATAGAAGATTCATCGAAAACTTCACCAAAATAGCATCTCCTCTCTTTAAATTACTTACCAAGGACTGTGAATTCAAATGGGATCCTGACTGTCAATCTGCATTTGAAGCTTTAGAAACCAGAATATCTGAAGCACCCATTTTGACGGGACCAAATTGGAAACTCCCTTTTCATATTTCAACAGATGCTTCAGATACAGCTCTAGGAGCTGTGTTGGGTCAAAAGGATTTAATTCCTTATGCCATTTATTACACCAGTAAAAATTTGACTCCCACTGAGTTAATTATACTGTGACTGAAAAAGAATTCTTAGCCGTTGTTCATGCAATCAACAAGTTTAGACACTACATAACAGGCTATGAAACTTTTTTCCATACTTATCATTCTGCCATTAGATATCTCATGAATAAACCTATTACCAATGGCAGAGTCACAAGATGGCTTTTACTGTTACAAGAATTCAACATTACTGTGTTAGATAGACCAGGAAAGCAAAATACAGTCGCTGATTTCTTGTCTAGGATTCAAAATACTAATGAAGATTCTCCAGTAGAAGATAAGTTTCCGGATGAATATATGTTTGCAGTAACTACTAAAACTCCTTGGTATGCAGATATTGCTAACTATTTTGTTACAGGGAAGCTTCCTTCACACTTATTTCCTAATGAAAAAAGGAAAATCATTCAGGAGAGTTCAAAGTATTCTTGGATTTCTAATGAATTGTTCAAAACAAGGCTAGATTGTGTAATCAGAAGATGTGTGCGGGAAGATGAGATGCCTAACATTCTTAAGGCATGTCATGATGAACCATGCGGCGGACACTTTGCTGACAAGAGGACGGCGTATAAAATCCTTTCTTTAGGATATTATTGGTCTTCTCTCTTCAAGGATGCAAAGCAATATGTTAAAAGGTGTGACAGCTGTCAAAGAGTTGGGAGACCAACTCCTTCAAATGAAATGCCTCTACAACCAGAGGTACTCATCGAACCCTTTGAGAAAGGGGCTCTAGATTTCGTTGGACCTATTAATCCTCCATCCAAACAGAAAAAGTATATATTGGTTTGTACTGATTATGTTACTAAGTGGGTAGAAGCCAAGGCATTGCCTTCTGCCACTGAAAATTCAGTTGTTCAATTTCTTTTTGAGGATGTATTTACTCGTTTTGGTGTCCCAAGATAAATTGTAACAGATCAGGGAAGTCAATTTACATCTAAATTGATGGAGAAGCTGATGGAGGAATACAAAATCAAGCATAGAAAGTCTACTCCATACCATCCGCAAGGAAATGGCCAAGTGGAATCTGCAAATAAAGTTCTTGAAAGCATCATCACCAAGACTGTTCATCTCCACAGAAGAGATTGGGCAGAGAGGCTTCCT
>APFE031241115.1:48144-58611 GCA_000404065.3 Pinus taeda | reverse complement strand
TCAAGCCTTAGAAAAATGTGCTCCATAGTCCAAAGAAACCCAAGAAACATTGAGCCACATTTATACCATCATGGGCTTGTCAAAATACTAATTGAAGAACAGTTAAAGACCAAAAGGGATACCTGGGAAAGATTTCTTGTGAGGAACCACTTCCAAGAGGCAGGAGAAGCCTCTGTGCCTAGAAAGAGTAGAAGAAAAAGAGAAGAGGTTACCCCAGAAACTGTTGTCCAAGAAGAAACTGTCCAAGACCTTGTTGAAGAAGAAAATGTTACCCATAACTCTGAGGAAGAAATTGACCTTGAGCCTGCTGTAGACATTAACCAACCAGCCCAAGGAATCATTACAGAGACCCTGCAAGAAATTGTACAAGAGGCTGCTCAAAAGAAAAATGAGAGTAGGAAGAAACAAAAGAAAGATAAAGGAAAAGCTATAGCCCAAGAAACCTACCTCACTCCTGAAAATTCCAGTGAAGAGGACACTCAGCCATTGGCACATAGGTTGGCCCAACTTCATGAGGCTGCCCTTTCCAAGAAGATGCGAAAATGAAAGCATAAGCAACCAGAAGAAAAACAGAGCATCACCACCGTGAGGAGGAGCAGCAGGTTACAAGGCAAAACAAGGGCCACAAAGAACAAAGAGTCATTCTTTATTGACTTGAGCACACTTGAGAAGGTTGCTACAAGACTTGACTTTGAGAAAAGCCCTCCACATGTTGAGAAGGTTGAGATTAGTCCTCCACGTGAGGAAAGTCCTCTTGAGCATGAACCTGAATTTGAGCATGAGCCTAGTCCAAAGAGGTCAACGGAGATTGACCCAGATCAGCAGAGAGTATATAACTACTTGGAGACATTAGAACAAGCTGCTGTTGGTCCAAGCACTGTTCTACCTCTTGAACAACAGGTTCAATCACTGAAGCAAGAAGTATTTGAGCTAGAGGTACTAAATCGCCACATCAAACAGGAAAATGAAAAACTGAAGGAAAAGAGCAATGTGGACAAGATCGTTCACGATAATACAATGCTTCATATGGGTCTTTGGCAAAAAGAAAACAAAAAGCTAAAGAAGAAATGCAGGAAACTAAGCAGAGCTTTGATCAATTTAAGATTCAGATGCTTGATGAAAAGACCAAGAGTCAATGTGGCTACACAAAGGAAGAGGAGAAGACTAGATGTCTTAGCAGAGGCATCTCAGCAGGTGGATTAAACAACGTTTTCGTTTCATGAGGACATGCAACACCCTTGTAGTGGGGGTATGTAGAGCCTCTAACTTGCACCTAATTATCCATCATTACCTACAACTTTTTCTCACTTATCCCTATCTTTTGCCCTATTTTCCTCACAAACTTACCCAAATCATTACATTTGATGTCTTTAAGCATGATTGGTTGACTTTGCTAAATGTTTGACTGTTTGTCTAGATTTTTGACATATGCACAGAGTTTCCGTAGCTGTCTGGCAATTCCGTAGCCATTCATCAATTCCGCAGCCTTTTCATTGATCTCCATGTTCCACGTGTCATTTTGAAAAAAACGAATCACATGGGCACGTGGGAATGAAGGTGTTGAAGGTTCTTGTGCTATTGGTTTGGTCAGCAACGCCATGCATACCTCCGGTCAACGAGGATCCAACTTCGGTCAACAAAGCCAGCTCAAACGGTGCTGCGTGAGCTGAAAGGTCACGTCACTCCAGATGGCAACTCCTCCACTCTACGCAGGTCATGGGAGACAGGATCCAACGTTGGATTCAACCTCCATGATGACCGTACCTTCCAGATCACCCACGGACCTATTGACGTGTTGTTGAACCATTTAATTAGCATGTTGTCAGTTAATTTCCAGTTTCATGTTTTACGCAGTAGGAAGTTGTTCATACACTTATAAAATCCAGCGTCCTCGCACGCTTAAGGATTAGTTTTTAGTTGTTTTGTTTATGTAATTGCTATGCTTTTAGTGAGCACAGAAAGTCTGTTTTGAAGCTGCCGTTTCAGCACTTTTTGACTGTAATTTCTGCATTATGAATTAATAGAAGACTGCTGTTTTGACTCCTTTACGTAGCCGATCTTTCTTTAGGCTTTGTGGATGGAGGGCCCCCGTTCATAACAGCCTTTGTACAGTAATTTACCTTTATGTTCTTGCCATTTCCTTCTTTTGAATTCAACAATTTTCCTTTTCTTCAACACATGTACAGATTTGATTTACTTTCACTGTCATTTCATTTCCAGCATTTACTTTAAACTGATCAGGACTGTTTTCTGCAGGTGTAGCCCGGGATTGTGTGTCTTTGTGTATTTGCTTTATCTCTAATAGTATTTTCAGTTGTCATATTCATAGTTGTTGCCTTTACTCTGTTTTCCTAGCTGATTTCTAGTTTAGTTTCTCAAGTTGTATGCTAACATATTGATGGTTTCTTTATCGTAAGCTGTTCATCTTTAAGAGATCAGAATACTAATAAATTACAGCTTGCTTTGAGTACTTTTTAGACTTATTTCTAACTACTTCTTAATCGTGTTTCACATAATACCATATGTTGGAAGCAGAGAGTTAGGAAGAGTTAAACATTATAACTGGTCTTTAAAGTAGTTTTTCTTATCTTTTTATTGCAGCAGCATGAGTAGTGACTAGTGCTATTAGAAAGTGGTTTTTCTGTTTTGCTTTCAGTTTCATTTCAAGTTATTTCTTTCAAGCTTTTTCTTTGCAAGTTTAGAAGGTAGTTAGAAACCACCAGTAACACACACTCACTCATTTAGAAATCACCTTACACACACTATCACTCATCTGTTTATAAAATCTCCATTCCATCTTAGGAAGATAAATTGACCACAAACAACACCCCCAAATGACAAAAAGATCTAAGAGGTTGCTTAAGTACATATAGTACACCTTCACTTCATCAGCTTACGAGCCCCGAGTTGACAATTAATGAAATCAATTTAGAAACACTAAATTGACCAAATAGTTTTCCTTAGTTCATTGCTTAATAAGTATATAAAGGATGTTGATCATGTTATTTATTGGTTTGTATTACAGGTGGAGCAAGAAGGAGAGTTCCAGCCACAACCACAGTGCATACTACAGCAGAAGCATCTCATGCTCAGGAACAAATCCATAGAGAAAGTTAAAGTGAAATGGAAGTACTTTGGGCCTCAAGAAGCTACATGGGAGATGGCGGATAAGATGTGGGCCTTATATCCTTCATTGTTTGTCGGTTGACTCAAAGTAGTTTTGTTTTGATGCTAGTTTTGACATATGTTTTGCTGATATTTTGACATTTTTATATGTATATGTATATGGATGTAAATAATGTAATGAGTTATGTTATAAAGCTCTAGTACATGCTATGTTCTCATGTTATCATGATATTTTGGTTTTTAGCAGGTTATTCATTGTAAATACTACTACGAGCCAAGTTATAAAGCTCCATGGGCAGTATGTATACTTTTCAACAACTTCGTTGAGGTCTTGGTGTGGTTAATACCGAGGACAATGTTCCCGAAGGGGGAGGGTTATGTAACAACACTGATGAAAATTTCATGTAATAAAGTAAATAAAGGTAAAATAAGACCACAATTAAGGGACACTTATTCCAAGCTGAATGTTGGGCAAATATATCCTAGTGGGCATCACTGGATGTGTGTTATGGCTAAGGAAAATTGACAAAGGTTAAGGCAAAGGAATTAAAAGGAAAAAAAGGCAATTTTGGTGCATTTATTTATGAAAATAAAGGAAATTAGGAGAAAAAGTAAGGTGAAAGTTCACAGGTTGCATGTACAGAGGAAAATTAAGGAAAATAATGGAAATCGAGAAAATAGAGGCTTCATTCATAAAAAGGCTTCTCAGGATTAGTTGGTAACCTTTTGTCAGTTTATATTTGGAGCTCTCTCATTATTCTCTCTCTCACACTCACTCTTGATCACTCAGAGTTTCTTGGAGGCCTCTATCTTGAAGCAAAGGATAGGAAAAGCAAGAAAATAAAAGGAAAATCAAGCAAGGATTAGGGAAAGGAAAGAAGGATCAAGCAACTTCAGCAGGAATACTTGTAGGTAACCTTTTTCACATTTGATTTACTAGCTGGATTGGACATGCATGGATTTTCATGTTGGTGTATGGTTCTCTTGCTTTCGATGGCATGGTTTTTCCGGGTTATGACTGTGGATTTCAACCTAGCCTTGCCTTTTTATGGATGCCATGGTGTTGGGATGTTTATTTTTGGTTTTTGAGGCCTAGTTTGCTCGATGGATTTTTGAATCTGTGGTGGAGGTGGTGTCAACTTCAATTCCCAAAGGCCTAGGAATCCCTTGAATGGTTTTGGCTGGATACACAGTAAAGCCTGAGGGAGAAGTCTTAGTTTAGGTCCTAGTGACCTGGTTTGGATTGCGGTAAAGCCTGAGAGGCAAGGAGAAGGAAAATTCCTCAATGATAGTGATGGATTTTGGATGGCATTCCAAGTTTGGCTCGGTTGTGATCGGAGCTCTGGTTTTGGTGTGATCACGATTTAGTGAGGGTGGAGGTGGTTCAACCTCCGGATTCCCTTGGTTTTTCTATGATATCCCACATTAATGCTTGGAATATGGCACAGGGGTGGCTGGATGAAAGAGAGATTTGGTTTGGCCATATCTATACTCGGGTGGTACGTAGAAGTCTCGAACCTAGTCGGATGTGCCTATGATTAATAAAAGTTATGTTCTCTTACTTTTGCACTTATGTATATGTGGATTTAATGGTTGTCATATCTCTTGTATTTATATGTTTTTATGCTAGTTATAAGAACTATTTAATAATTGGTTTATGTCGAGGTTATTTCATGTATTTACTTGTAATTATTGAATGGATGGATGTAAGACCTCATTGATGATATACTAGTTCATTGGAGAAGGAGGTGATCCTTCTAGTTATGTTTCATAATTTATTTTAGTCATTTATGCTTTGTCTTGTATCCTAGACCTATAGGTTGCATTGATGCCAATTGTTTAATAGAATGTCAGTCTTGGTAGGGGATGCTCAGGCGTAGTCTTGAGGTTGAATTTTGATTTATCATCATTGTTATCCTATCTTTAATGGATTCTGAAGGTTCCAACAAGTTTTTGGCGGAGGTTGGGATTTTGCAGTAGAAAAGTGGCTCAAATCTCAGGATTTATGGTAAATTAGAGCATTACCCTAGGGACTAACACTTTTGGCTAAGGGATGGAGTGCATCATAAATTTCCTATCATGTGCCTAGGGGACATTATTGTGGCTTAAGTTGGCCAAAAATTCAATAGGACCTAGGGGCAAGCTGCCTAAAGTGCTTGTTTCATTCCTGTGGGTCCCGAGGCTCATGTTGGATGACTGTGTATTATGACTTCATTAAGGTCACATAGGTGGTCGAATTCCATCATAGTAGCCTCTCATCTCATGATTAACTTGGTTGGCATGGTTACTTTGGGTAGACCTAGGAGGGGGTGTTACAATTTTTTTCTCATGAGCTTAATACCAAATTAAGAACCGTAACAATGTTGTACACAAGGATGCTAATTATAAAACATGGAGATTGTAATCATGCAAATTTTGTGTAGAGTTCATGGGAATCTTTCTTCCTTCACACCTTCACAGTCTACACAATATAAGGTTTAACTTAAATAAATAAATTCATTGATTTAATTTTTGCAAAGTGCGGAGGTGTAGAGGAATATTTATTCCTTCACACCTCCACACTTTGCATAATGTAACATTGAGATTAAAGAAATAAATGCAGCATCAATGGAGGTGTCTTTCCCATGCATATGGAAATGATCTTCAAGAATATAATCTTTATGTTTGATCACACAAACTTTGTTCCTTTGTGATGGAAAGGAAGAGGAGGAAATTGTTGGCATTATGATACACTTGTGTTCCTTGATGGCAACTCACTCACAGGTCAGTTCAATTTTTGGTAAAAGGCAACTCACACTACAACAGGTATATTTAGAGGCTAAAGGGCAATGGTACAGAAGAACAGGAAGAAGGAACTAAGGTCTACTGATCAAAATAAAGAAGGTAAAGGAAAAAACTGTTACATGCTGGTCCACTTAGTCTAAACAACATATACATGTTGTTCCACATAACAAAAAGAGCGTATACGTATACACACACTCCCATAGAAAAAAAAGCATGTACATGATTGGAAAACCTAGGTTTTGGTCCAAGGTATTTGGTCTGTGGTATTGACCCTAGGTATTTGGTTGGAGGTATTTGGTTCGTGGTATTAACCCTAGGTATTTGGTCCAAGGTATTGGTCTTAAGTGGTTTTGGTCCAAGGTATTGACAAAGGGCCTAAAGCTATATAAGGAGGAGAAGATCATAAGGCCAAGAGTGCAAGTGTATGGGTTTCTAAGGAATACTTCTATCTGAAGTATATTTTATGTTGTAGGGGCTATGTTTGTGATTTGATCTAAAATACTTTGTGCACCTTGAATTCAATGTTGGATCACGATCATGAGACCTGAAGTGACTTATTATTGGATGATCTGATTGGGCTAGATCTGACTGTGTACACCTGTTTAATTCTTTAAATGTCGTGATCTGGGTTTGTCTGAAGTTCAGAAGTGCAGAAAAGTTATGAGCTAATATTTGCAGATATGTACACTGGTTCGTCTCTTCAAAGGCACGTGTACATGCAGGTTATAATCTTCAAAATAGCGTGTACAAAAGAAAAGCTTCCTTTTCAGATCTGACTGATCTATTTGATCAAATTCTGTTGTTTTGCTATTGTCTGTCAATGAGGTCTTATTAGATTTGAATGTAAAATTGAATGCATAAGGAGGCTGGTACTTGATTGATTTATTGTATAAGTGAGAAGAAGTGATCCCTGTCATTCCCTGTGTAAAGCTTTGTATGATGGCAGTAGATATTCAGTATATTGCTGATTGGTACAGACTTGATTCAAAATTTTATGTTTGCAGTAGTTTTGAAGGTATATGCAGGTTTGATTAAGGGAAGTAGCGTATACATGCAGTTTATGTTCATCCAAGTAGCATATACACTCTGATGCATGGTTTTTGAGGTTACAACTGATTCTGTATGATGATGCAGGTTTCTGGGTTCAACACAATGTTCTGGTTTTAGTGATCTGATTTTTCAGATTAACTAAATGTTGGTTGATGCAGTTTAAGTTTAAAAGTTTTTCATGGGTCCAGTATGAAAATTGGATGAAACGCGACGTTCAGATTGTGGTGTTGTGATCCAGGACTATCCAGTCTGAAAATTCATGAAACGTGGTCCCTGGAGGAAGAAAGAAGGTCGTAGCCTTCTATAGGTTGGCGCCTACATAGTAGTAAACAAATTGGATTGTACAAGAGCTAAGGGGTTGCAGCTCCATTTCCAGTAGAAGCTAGAAAACGAGAGAAGGTTGTAGCCTTCTGCAAGTGGGTGCCTGCGTGCTGGTAGGAATATGCACCATTACAGGATTGTAAACATATTTTCTTATTATTAAAATACGACAGAGATGACAACAACATGTGGTTTTCACCCACATCGGGTTTCCACCTTAAATCTTGGTGTTCATGTGTGTTTCTTATGTGTGATGATTTATTCTGCTTTTACTGCACTATCTAATAAGTTACTGATGTACTGGTTTAAGATTAACACATGATAAATTGTCTAAATCACAAGTTCTCTGGATATATGCTAGTTTCTCTAATCACAGTTGTGTGTACATGCTAGTTCACTTCACTGAAGTAGCATATATAAATATGTTTGGGAAATAAAATTATTGATATGATAATATTGATTCACCCCCCTCTCAATATTATTTCCAACAATTGGTATCGAAGCAGGTCCTTTAGAAGAAGCTTGATCGTTGTAAGGGAGATCTTTCAAGATGAATAATGATGAAGGCATGGGATCCATCAGACAACCAATATTCAATGGGAGGAGCTTAGGATATTGGAAAATAAGAACTAGAGCCTATCTACAATCACTTGGAACTAATGTTTAGGAAATTGTGGAAGGAGGATATCAATTTCCAGCAGCAATTCCTATAGACTCTGTAGGTAAGAAGCTATAGAAAACTAATGCCAAAATAGTCAATACATTACTGGGAAGTCTGTTAGAATTAGAATTTGTCAAGGTCATGCAACTCAAGACAACCAAAGAAATATGGGACAAAATCATTCAAAGCTATGAAGGAGACTCTCAAGTAAAATGTGCTAAGCTTCAAACACTCAGAATTCAGTATGAAACTCTTAAGATGCATAAAGATGAGCACGTAGCTAGTTAATTTTTACGTATAGATGAGATTGTAAATTGTATGAAGAATCTGGGTGAAGAAATAAAGTAAGTTACTTTAGTTGAGAAAATTTTGAGATCTTTGTCTTCTAAATTTGAGTCAAAAGTGTCTTCCATAAAAGAAAAACATGACCTTCAAACTGTCACTATGACTCAACTTCATGGAATTCTAACTGCCTTTGAAATGAGAAAAGGAGGTCCATCAGATATGAGAGAAGTTGCATTTAAAGCATCATCAAATGGAAAAGAAAAGGAAGAGAACAATGAATCAAGACACATTTATGAAGAAGAAGATGAGGTAAATTTTGTCAAGAAGCTTCAACGAGGTTCTGGAAGGTTTAGAGGTAAGCTACCTTTCAAATGCTTTGCTTGTGCTAGAGTCAGTCATTATGCTGCGAAATGTCCTCATAAAGATAAATCTGAAAAAGAGAAGGAATATGCAAAAGGCAATAGGAAACATGTTGTGAATAGAAGGAGTTACTATATGCATGAAGATAGTGATGGTTTATCTAATAGTGATGAAGATGAAACTGAACAAGATTATAGACTTCTCATGGCCTATGACAATGATGATTTTTTGGATTAATTAGAAGAGGAAGACTTTCATGAAGAAATCACAAAACTTAAGATCTGTTTAGAATAAAAGAATTTGATCATAGATACTCTGACACACCAACTTGTTGAAAGAGAAAAACACAATGAAAATCTAGAATGTGAAATTGTGGGTCTAAGAAAAGATCTTGAGAAGTCAAAATCTCTCAATCTTAGATTTTCTAAAGGATCAAAAGCTTTAAATGAAATTATCAAAGTTCAGTGTTCTCCTATGATAAAGACAGGTGTTGGATATACTGAAGAATCATCTCAATCACAAAAGCCGTCAACCTCCACCAGAAGCTATCCTGATGCAACAAAGACTAGTGAACAATATTTCAATCGTCAACAAAGGCCTAAAACCCATTATCAGGTAAATCATAATCAATTTACTCCAAGGATGAATATCAATAGAATCCACAACCAAAAGGTAAACAATGTTAAAAGATTCATTGGTCGCAGAAACTTCTTTAATGGGCAATGTTTTTCATGTCATAAAATTAGGCACAAAATTACTCAATGCATTGCTTACAAAACCATCATGACTAGAGAAGCTCAAAATCAAAGGAATGTAACAAGAATAAAGAAACGTTACTATAATAACTTTTCTCCTCTTGAAAATGAAATAGAATGCTCGATTTGTAACAACTTTGGTCATGAAGAATCTGAATGCAGTAGCAAATTTTGGCGAACACTTCAAAAGGAGTTAATGCCATTAAATCCCAAGATATGGAGAAGGAAGGAATCTCAATCAGAAAGATGTGGCATAGCCTTATATGCAGAAGGACAAGAAAATTAGTGATACATCGACAATGGATGCTCCAAACACATGACAGGTGATAAAGAGAAACTTCACTCATATAATTCTTTAGAAAAAGAAAAGAATGTCTCATTTGGAAATGGAACTCCAGCGGTCATTAGAGGTAAAGGTTCTATTTTCTTGAAAGAAAAGGTTAAAGCTGGAAATGTTATGTACGTAGATGGTTTAAAGCATAATCTATTGAGTGTTAGTCAAATGTGTGATCAAGAAAAATGAAGTGCTTTTTCAATCAAATGGATGTGTTTTTCGTGAGCTTGATACAAGAAAGATCGCGATCAAAGGTACAAGAACTCCAAATAACTTATACATACTCAAAGGAGGACAAAAACAATGCTATCTAAGCAAAAAAAATGAAAACTAGTTGTGGAATAGAAGATTGGGACATCTAATATTTTCTCAAATAAGAAAAGCATGCAGGATCAAGGCAGTTCATGATCTTCCAGATATCAGCATCCCAGAAAATACCAGATGCAAACCATGTCAAATCGGTAAGCAAACTAGAGTTCACTTCATTGAGAAGGAAGTGTCAGTAAGTAAGCCTCCTGAACTTATCCATACTGATTTATGTGCACCAAAAAGGAAAAATTCACCTTGTGGAGAAGAATACTTTATTCTGTTTATTGATGATTTTTCCATAATGTGTTGGATAGGTCTTCTAAAGCAAAGATGAATCATTTGAAAAGTTTAAATCCTTCAAAGCTTTGGTTGAAAATGAATTAGATCGAAAAATCAAATGTCTTGGATATGATCGAGGGGGAGAATTCATATCAAATGAATTCTTTGAATTTTGTGAGCAACATGGAATAAAAAGGCCATTC
>APFE031241115.1:0-48124 GCA_000404065.3 Pinus taeda | reverse complement strand
CTGAAGCATAATATGTGGCTGTTGCATCTTGCTGCATACAACTACTTTGGATGATGAAAACTTTGCAAGACATTCATATCACATATAGTTCACCCATCTCCATTCTATGTGATAATACAAGTGCCATGAGTATTTCAAAAAATCCAGTCATGCACTCTAAGACCAAGCACATACCCATCAAGTACCATTTTCTACGAGAACAAGTGCTTGAACAAAAGGTAAAATTTGAGTATGTTCCCTCCAAAGCATAGGTTGTTGATATATTCACTAAACCACTGCCCAGAGAAACATTTGAATATCTCAGGCAAAAGCTAGGAGTAGTTGTTGCATCATCTTGTTGTTAAATCTAGTTTTTCATAGGGAGGTTATTATATGCGGGTTTCATGAAGTATAGTTGCGTATACATGTGGGTTTCTATGGCTGAAGAAGCATATATGTTTTTCTGACAGGAAAAACAGTGGGTCAGACTTTGATATGGGTGCTCTGTTTGATGTTGATGATTACAGTCTAACGATATGCTTTGTTCATTAGTTTTTATCTCATTGAAAAAGATGCCTTGATTAATGACTCGTTAACAATGCACAGGTAGCACAGATTCAGGGGGAGCATTAGCCTTCACACGCATTATGCATTGTTGGCATTATGGTTGCTAACTCCAGCTATGGCTTCATATATTTATACCATTTGTTGCTTAATTCATGTAAAAGTATAGGGTGTGATATGAATTCTCATACATTTGAATGAGTCGTATTGGACAAATGATGTAATTTGTATCCCCACTTTGCATGGGATTGATGATGTAATATTTATTGTATTTCTATCATGTATAAACAATTGGTAAATCCCCACTTGATTGGGAGATTGATGTATGTATGAGTCATTGGTGATAGGAAGGTCAAACTCACATAGTTGAGTTATAGAGTCATGTTATTATTTTGGAAAATATTTTTACAGACTCTACATGTGCTCAGGGGGAGCATGGATGGTTAGTGCATCACAACATGTACAATGACATCAGAACATGCATAAAGAGGGAGTTTAATCAGAGAATTCAACATGTGCCTTGGGGGAGCATGATCATATTCAACTGTTCATATATGAAGAGTATCCTCGTTTTCCCTTTGCCCTTGATGTCAAAGGGGGAGAGAATTTTGGTGTTGCTTGTTATCTCTAACAGTTTCTACAGCTTGCAAAAATCAACACCATCATGGTTTCCATCAAGTCCAATGGGGGAGATTGTTGAAATTATGATACAAGTGTTTTCCTTGGTGGCAACTCACTCACAAGTCAATTCAATCTTGGTAGAAGGCAACTCACGGTACAACAGGTATATTCAGAGGTTACAATGCAATGGTACAGAAGAACAGGAAGTTGGAACTAAGGTCTACTGATCAGAATAAAGAAGGTAAAGGAAAAAGTTGATACACGCTGGTCCACTTAGTGAAAACAACGTATACACGTTGTTCCACTTAATAAAAAGAGTGTATACGTATACATGCAATCCCACAGAAAGAAACTCATGTACATGATTGGAAAACCTAGGTTTTGGTCTGAGGTATTTGGTCCATGGTATTGACCCTAGGTATTTGTTCTGTGGTATTAGCCCTAGGTATTTGGTCCAAGGTATTGGTCCTAAGTGGTTTTGGTCCAAGGTATTGACAAGAACTCCAAATAACTTATACATACTCAAAGGAGGACAACAACAATGCTATCTAAGCAAAAAAAATGAAAACTAGTTGTGGCATAGAAGATTGGGACATCTAATATTTTCTCAAATAAGAAAAGCATGCAGGATCAAGGCAGTTCATGATCTTCCAGATATCAGCATCCCAGAAAATACCAGATGCAAACCATGTCAAATTGGTAAGCAAACTAGAGTTCACTTCATTGAGAAGGAAGTGTCAGTAAGTAAGCCTCTTGAACTTATCCATACTGATTTATGTGCACCAAAAAGGAAAAAGTCACCTTGTGGAGAAGAATACTTTATTCTGTTTATTGATGATTTTTCCATAATGTGTTGGATAGGTCTTCTAAAGCAAAGATGAATCATTTGAAAAGTTTAAATCCTTCAAAGCTTTGGTTGAAAATGAATCAGATCGAAAAATCAAATGTCTTGGATATGATCGAGGGGGAGAATTCATATCAAATGAATTCTTTGAATTTTGTGAGCAACATGGAATAAAAAGGCCATTCTCCACTGCAAGAACTCCTCAGCAAAATGGTGTGGTAGAAAGGATTAAAATAACAGTTCAATAAATGGCTCGAACTATGCTAGATGAATTTGGAACTCCTGCAACCTTCTGGGGTGAAGCTGCATTTGTTGCCATGACTATTCTCAACAAAGCAAATGTTCGGGTAAATAACACTCAAACTCTATATGAATTTTGGTATGGTAAGCCTCCTACTGTAAAATACTTTAAATTTTTTGGAAGCAAATGTTTTGTCAAAAGGACTGATGAAAAAACTGGTAAGTTTGAACCCAGAGAAAATGAAGGTATTCTTCTTGGTTATTCTTTCAGAAGTAAAGGATACAATTTTTATAATAAAAGACTTCGGAAAATTGTTGAAAGCATTGATGTTGTAGTTGATGAAGCACGCATAAGTCTAGAACAGATGAAATCAACAGAGGAATATGACAATGAGGAAGATGGTGATTACATTCCCACATCAAATCAAAATGTTATTGAAGAAGAAACCAATGAAGCACCAGAAGAAGATACATCAGATAGGGAAAAGACTCCATCCATGTATGTTGAGAATAATTATCCAGAATCTCAAATTCTAGGAGAAAAAGGGTCTGGAGTACAGATAAGAAGAAATATTACAAGAACCTCAAGTTATATAGGATTACTATCCTCCACAGAACCTCATAATGTAAATGAAGCCTGCAAATATGAATGTTGAGTCAAGTCCATGGATGAAGAATTAGATCAAATTGAAAAGAATGATACTTGGGAGTTAGTTCCTAGAACTCATGATAAAAATATTATTGGAACAAAATGGATATTTAAGAATAAACTGAATGAAAATGGAGAAGTTATTAGAAACAAGGCAAGACTTGTTTGCAAAGGGTATTCCCAACAAGAACGTATATATTTTGAAGAAACTTGTGCACTTGTTGCCAAACTTGAAGCCATAAGGATGTTTCTTGCTTTTTCTAGTTTCCGAAAATTCAAAGTATATCAAATGGATGCAAAGCAACCTTTCTTAATGAATATTTAGAAGAGGAAGTTTGTATTGAATAGCTAGAAGGATTCATTCTTGGAAATGATGAAAAACTTGTATATAGACTCAAAAAGGCTCTCTATGGTCTGAAACAGGCTCCAAGGGCTTGGTATTACCACCTTGACAAATATATACAACAACAAGGCTTTACAAAAAGTTCTACAGATAGCAATTTATACACAACGATTGAAAATGATAAATTGCTAATTATTGTTGTTTATGTTGATGATATCATATTTGGTAGCAATGAAGAATCCATGAGTCAAAATTTTGCTTTAGTAATGCAACAAGAATTTGAAATGTCATTACTTGGTGAACTTACTCATTTTCTTGGTCTATAAATTTAGCAAAGAAAAGATGGTATCTTTATCTCACAAACCAAATATCTCAAGCAGATCTTGAAAAAGTATGGAATGGAAGATTCTAAACCGGTATGTACTCCAATGGTAACAGAACGTAGTCGCAGCTCTAATGATGAATCACCAGTAGTAAACCAACTGACTTACAGATCTATGATTGGAAGTCTGCTTTATCTAACAGGTACCAGACCTAACATCATGCATGCAGTAGGAATTGTTGGAAGGTTCCAAGAAAATCCAAAGGAATCACATCTCCAGGTAGTCAAAAGAATTTTCAAATATCTTCAAGGAACTTAGGACTTTGGACTATGGTATCCTAAAGATATAGACCTTACTCTTCATGCATATATAGATGTTGATTGTGCAGGAAGTGTTGATGATTGAAAGAGCACTAGTGGTGGTGCATTCTATATGGGTTCCCAGTTAGTATCTTGGTCCAACAAGAAACAAAGTTCAATTGCTTTATCTACAGCTGAAGCATAATATGTGGCTGTTGCATCTTGCTGCATACAACTACTTTGGATGATGCAAACTTTGCAAGACATTCATATCACATATAGTTCACCCATCTCCATTCTATTCGATAATACAAGTGCCATGAGTATTTCAAAAAATCCAGTCATGCACTCCAAGACCAAGCACATACCCATCAAGTACCATTTTCTACGAGAACAAGTGCTTGAACAAAAGGTAAAATTTGAGTATGTTCCCTCCAAAGCATAGGTTGTTGATATATTCACTAAACCACTGCCCAGAGAAACATTTGAATATCTCAGGCAAAATCTAGGAGTAGTTGTTGCATCATCTTGTTGTTAAATCTAGTTTTTCATAGGGAGGTTATTATATGCGGGTTTCATGAAGTATAGTTGCGTATACATGTGGGTTTCTATGGCTGAAGAAGCATATATGTTTTTCTGACAGGAAAAACAGTGGGTCAGACTTTGATATGGGTGCTCTGTCTGATGTTGATGATTACAGTCTAACAATATGCTTTGTTCATTATTTTTTATCTCATTGAAAAAGATGCCTTGATTAATGACTCGTTAACAATGCACAGGTAGCACAGGTTCAGGGGGAGCATTAGCCTTCACACGCATTATGCATTGTTGGCATTATGGTTGCTAACTCCAGCTATGGCTTCATATATTTATACCATTTGTTGCTTAATTCATGTAAAAGTATAGGGTGTGATATGAATTCTCATACATTTGAATGAGTCGTATTGGACAAATGATGTAATTTGTATCCCCACTTTGCATGGGATTGATGATGTAATATTTATTGTATTTCTATCATGTATAAACAATTGGTAAATCCCCACTTGATTGGGAGATTGATGTATGTATGAGTCATTGGTGATAGGAAGGTCAAACTCACATAGTTGAGTTATAGAGTCATGTTATTATTTTGGAAAATATTTTTACAGACTCTACATGTGCTCAGGGGGAGCATGGATGGTTAGTGCATCACAACATGTACAATGACATCAGAACATGCATAAAGAGGGAGTTTAATCAGAGAATTCAACATGTGCCTTGGGGGAGCATGATCATATTCAACTGTTCATATATGAAGAGTATCCTAGTTTTCCCTTTTCCCTTGATGTCAAACGGGGAGAGAATATTGGTGTTGCTTGTTATCTCTAACAGTTTCTACAGCTTGCAAAAATCAACACCATCATGGTTTCCATCAAGTCCAATGGGGGAGATTGTTGACATTATGATACAAGTGTTTTCCTTGATGGCAACTCACTCACAAGTCAATTCAATTTTGGTAGAAGGCAACTCACGGTACAACAGGTATATTCAGAGGTTACAATGCAATGGTACAGAAGAACAGGAAGTTGGAACTACGGTCTACTGATCAGAATAAAGAAGGTAAAGGAAAAAGTTGATACACGCTGGTCCACTTAGTGAAAACAGCGTATACACGTTGTTCCACTTAATAAAAAGAGTGTATACGTATACATGCACTCCCACAGAAAGAAAAGCATGTACATGATTGGAAAACCTAGGTTTTGGTCAGAGGTATTTGGTCCATGGTATTGACCCTAGGTATTTGTTCTGTGGTATTAGCCCTAGGTATTTGGTCCAAGGTATTGGTCCTAAGTGGTTTTTGTCCAAGGTATTGACAAAAGGCCTAAAGCTATATAAGGAGGAGAAGATCATAAGGCCAAGAGTGCAAGTATATGGGTTTCTAAAGAATACTTCTATCTAAAGTATATTTTAAGTTGCAAGGGATATGTTTGTGAAATGATCTAAAATACTTTGTGCACCTTGAATTCAATGTTGGATCAAGATCATGAGACCTGAAGTGACTTATTATTCGATGATCTGATTGCACTAGATCTCACTGTGTACACCTGTTTTATTCTTTAAATGTCATGATTTGCGTTTGTCTGAAGTTCAGAAGTGCAACAAAGTTATGAGATGATATTTGCAGATATGTATGCCAGTTCATCTCTTCAAAGGCATGTGTACACGCAGGTTATACTCTTCAAAATAGCGTGTACAAAAGAAAAGCATCTTTTTCAAATCTGACTGATCTATCTCATCAAATTCTGTTGTTTTACTCATGTCTGTCAATGAAGTCTTCTTAGATCTGAATGTAAAACTGAATGCATAAGGAGGTTGGTATTTGATTGATTGATTGTATAAGTGAGAAGAAGTGATCTCTGTCGCTACCTGTGTAAACCTCTATAAGTTGAAAGTAGATATTCAGTATATTGCTGGTTGGTACAGACTCGATTCAAAAGTTTATGCTTGCAGTAGTTTTGAAGGTATACGCAGTTTTGATTAACAAAATTAGTGTATACACACAATTTAGGTTCATCCAAGTAGCGTATACACTCCGATGCATGGTTTTTGAGGTTACAACTGGTTCTATATGATGATGCAGGTTTCTGGGTTTAGCATAGTGTTCTGGTGCTAGTGATCTGATTGTTCAGATTAACTGAGTGTTGGTTGATGTAGTTTAAGTTTAAAAGTTTTTTATGGGTCTAGTATAAAAATTGGATGAAACATGGCCTTCATATTGTGGTGTTGTGATCCAAGAGTATCAAATCTGAAAATTCATGAAACGTGGTCCCTAGAGGAAGGAAGAAGGTCGCAAGCTTTTGTAAGTCAGTGCCTATGTACTAGTAAACAAATTGAATTGTACAAGAGCTAGGGGGTTGTAGCTCCCTTTCCAGTAAAAGCTGGAAAACGAGAGAAGTTTGTAGCCTTCTGCAGGTGGGTGCCTACATACTGATATGAGTCTGCACTAGTACAATATTGTAAACAAATTTTCTTATTATTAAAAGAAGAAAGAGATGACAGCAGCAGGTGGTTTTCACCCACATTGGGTTCCCACCTTAAATCTTGGTGTTCATGTGTGTTGCTTATGTGTGATGCTTTATTCTGCTTTTACTGCACTGTCTAATAAGTTACTGATGTACTGGTTTAAGATCAACACATGATAAATTGTCTAAATCACAAGTTCTCTCGATATATGCCGGTTTCTCTAATCACAGTTGCATGTACATGCTAGTTCACTTCACTAAAGTAGCATATATAAGTCTGTTTGGGAAATAATATTATTGATATGATAATACTGATTCACCCCCCTCTCAATATTATTTCCAAAATAAATGCACAAATTTCACACACAAAAACAATATGAGTTTCTTCTCTTCTATTGATCCCACAAATGACTTTATTACAATAAACCCGATGTGGGGTATTTATATTGTTTAACTCGCAACTCAACTGATTCTAACTTCAACATGAAAAAAATATAGTAAATTTAACCTTTACAAATATAGAATGAAATTGAACTTCTAATATTGGATTTAGTTTAACTCAGCTCAAATCAACTGCTCACTTCATTCATCACATGCACACGTGAGTAATTACAATTTCAAATCAACTGCACTTTCTTGCTATAAGCTCCATATTTATTTACTTGTTGCTACTACTATTTGTATTTGACTTTTGTTCTATTTGATCTAATTTTGTATTCTACAACTTCATTTTCAACAATTATTTCACTCATGGAATGCTCCCACAACTCTTCATCTTCAAACGGTCTTCTTTTCTCTACTTCTTGCACTTCATATTCCTGACTTTATTTCTTCCATATTTCTTGATAGAAAAATCTAATTTCTTCTTAAATACATGGCTGAAAAATTGTTTGTATTGTTTCTTCTTAATCTTTAGAAAATTCCATGTCCTTTTTTGCATCCTTTTCTTCACCTTTCTTTTTTTCAACTGGATTTCTATCCTATTTACCTACACACTAAAAATCAATGTTAATAACATCTTCATTATGCTATATATTGAGAGCTTCCTTCTATTCCTCATCCTCTTCCACTCCTTTACAAATATCTATTGTTGAAAATAGATCATCTTCCACTTGGCTTCCAGACACAAGTGGTTTTGTTCACCAAATAACAACATATCAATTAGATATTTCTATTACATCATGTGCAACCAATAATCACCAGTTAAATTATCTTCATCAAATTTAACATCAACGTAATTTTTATCCAATCTATTGTGGGATATCTGAGCATGTATGTTCTCATTAACAATTTCAACTTCACCAATTTCGTCAACTGTATCTGGATTCACCAATTCACATCTCACTTTGCAGTCATCATCCACATCTGTTTTGTCACAGCGGGATTCACCATCATCTGCACCATCGAAGTGAATATGTTTTTAATTTTCTTAATAGACAAACAATTTAGCTTCTCTCTCTGCATATTTATTCCATGTTCTTCATCTTCCACTTGTGAGACTATATATTGGGATCCATTAATGTCATCTCTCTCCTTTTGTACTATTGCAAACTTATCTACCTATGACATAACATGTTATTGTATGGCACTCCCCCTTGCAAAAAATGTTCTTCTAGGATCTTCCATGCTTCTTGGTAGATGTACCTTTTTCTAACTTGCATAGAACCTTATCATCCAATGTATGTTTTATAAAATCCAATAATAATGCATCATATGCTTCATCATACAAGTTATTATACCGATACTCAATTAACCTTTTACCTCGAAGAAAAGTTTTTATTTTTACAACCCAAAAATAAATAAATAAATTACTAGTAAACATAGGAGGTCCACACTACACCAATCACTTTAGATTTCTCTTCCATCTTCTTCTAGTCCTCTCGGTTCCTCGGTTGTGTCCTAAACCTCTCTAGACATGACAATGATTTGTGCCTCTTATTTTCAATTCCTTTTCTTAGTCTAGTTCAGTTGTGCTTTGCGACCCACGACTATTATATTTCTTCTATCTTATAACTTCTCTCCCTATTGGATGAGGCTTCCTTCCATATCATCCCCAGATAAAAAAATAAAATAAAATAAATAAATAAATAAATAAATAAATAAAATAAATAAATAATAAATAATAAATAGATAAATAATAAAATAAAATAATAATAAATAAATAAATAAAATTAAATAAAAATTAATAAAAAAAAATTAAATAAATTAAAAAATAAAAATAAAAAATAAAATAAATAATATGTGCCCCCGTAAGGCGAATCTTCACCCAAAAAACATTTTCATGCTTGACATAACATAAAAATTTTCTGGACCAACTTGCCTTTTCAAAGCCCTAAAGTCTCCCTCCAATAAAAACCTTTTGTTTTTAATTATCCAAAAAACATCACTTTATAAAACTATTTAACAATAAGACCTTTTTCTTTTTTTCTTAATATATTAAGAAAGAACTTAAAAACAACCTTTTGATATCACTAATTCTTGAAGACATATCACGTGCTTTTAACCCTTTGAATGAATATTTTTAAACTCCTTTTTTTTTTTAAACTCCATCCAACTTTTTAAAAACCCTTTCAAGAACATTCTATAAACCATTATAAACTTATTTCATGTCTAGCTTACAAATTTCGTAAGAAACTTTGGAATAAAAGTGTGTTTTTCATTTTAAAAGAAATCAATTCCTTTTTAGTCTATGGCAATAATTTGCTTGATACAAGAAAGCAGGGAAATGCCCGTTTTGGGTGGATGTAACTAATTGCATGAATTAATAGCAACAAATAAAGGAATTGGAATAGGAAGAAGTATGTTGGTAAAGAATTTAGGAGCAGGGCCATTGTGGGACATTGGTACCCAATAATTTCCATTGATTACCATGAGCGTGCTATGATCGATATGATGATTTTGTGGAAGAGATATGCCTTGGTCTTTGGACCTTACGATTCAAGGACACCATGGCAAGTGATGGATCGCTCGAGGGAATATATAACAGAGAAGGGTGCGTCGGGGAAATTGGAAGGTGAGTGGTTACATGAAAGGTGGTTACTGAATTTCTCGAGGGACTGTGTGAGAGAAAACATAAGGTCAGGGAATAATTTGTTTTGGTCATTAGAATTTACCGATGGAATCAAAAGCACATTGGGAGTATGCCTGGAAAAATGAGGCAATAAATTTTCACTAAGGGAGCATGTAGGGCAAGGATCATAGTGCAAGACATTGGATGCAGGTTTGACTTTGGAAGTGGCTTCTAGACTTCCTAGGAAGGAGGTGAATCTTGGTATTTTTTTAACGCTGGAGGTGAGATCCTCTAGATTCCCTTGTTTCTAATGCAAGCATCATATATTTTTATATGTTGGTTTAAAAAAATGTACATATGTGTATATTATTATAAATACTATATCAAGTTTGATTTATAAAGCTCCATAAACAATATGTTTGTTTGTAGGTTGAAGAAAATGTGCCTAAGTATATGTGGTTGTTATTGTAAATATCGTAATGATTTGTGTTATAAATCTCCAGTAAGCGGTACGTCTATCATGTTAGTCATGGTTTTCAATAGTTTTTTATTATAAATACTACATTAAGTTAGGTTATAAAGCTCCATAGGAAGTATGTTTTGTTTCAGCAGTTTTGTTGGTCATAGGTGTCATAAAACACCGAGGGTGGTCTTCCCTAAAGGAGGAGGGGTTTGTAACAGCCTTAAGTTAAGTTTCAAAGTAAATAAAATAATACCAAGGTCATGGGACATGTATTCCAAGTTTAATGGTGGTAAAAACATCCTAATGGATGTCACTTTTGGTTTATTAATGGCTAAGGAAATTGGAAAAGGCATTGGCAAAGGAAAAGAGGAATGAATTGTGATTTATTCATTAAAATAAAGGAAAATAGGATAAGATTGAAATGAAGGCTCACAAACTTGTATGAGAAGGGATTTGAAGAAAATATAAAGGAAAATGAACAAAATAGAGACCATAGTCATAAAAAGGTTTATGAGGATAAGTTCACAGTTTTTTGTCAGTTTTCCTTTGGGATCAGTCTCAAAGAGAAAGAGTACCAAGAGGAGAAAGAAATCAAGCAAAGGAAGGTCAAGGAAAGCAAAGGAAAAGAAAGGAAGTTCGGATAAAGTAGTTTCAACACAAGGATTTTGAAGGTAAATAGTTGCATGTGCGATTTCCTCGATGAGGCGTGAATGCAAGCTACATGCATCTGTTCATTTGCTTAATTTACTATCATTAGCATGAGTTTTTCCTGGTTTGACAATGGTTTCTGTTAGGTCCTTATACTACTAGTGTGGCCCCTTAATGTTATTAGTGCAACCCCCTTATTGTATTGTTGTGTCCATGTAGTCCCCATATTGTTATTATTATGCCCCATAGAATCCCACTATTGTCATTGTTGGGTCGTTAAAATATTATTGTTATGTAGGCTCTGATTATATTGTGGCCCTTTAGACTCCTATATATAGAAAGGAGGTCTTGTAATTTGTATCATCCAATAATTGTTCATTTATGTAATCTAAAGGAGGTTTCCCACTTAAAGAGGATAATTTGTAAGTTGTTGATCTATTTATTTGTGAGATGGTTGCATAACATTTGGTATCATAGATTTGGATCCAAGGGTTTTGTTGCTGCAAATAGATATTGGTTCGCTATAGTTTCAGAGACATGATCCAAGGAAGTTACGGCTTCTGCATGATGCAAAATTTCGTCTCAAATAGGCAACCTTGGGAAAATCATCATATCTTCCTCCATAAGCATCAGATTTGAATTTTGTAAAAAATGACCAAAAGAGATTAGACTCTAGTATCTTGTATATCATTTTTAGGGCCGAAGGTCGAAAAAATGACACATGACACTCTATACAAGTTTTCTCTACTGAACCAATCAATAATCATGTCATTGTGGGATATTGGGAATAAATCTTTCTTGAATAATCCAATCTCGATTAGACTTGTGGGGTTGGAAAGAGGATTCATAGGGCTACCATAGGATGAAATTTGAGATCTTCGAGATCTGAAATTACAAATATACAATATATTTAATATCAAGATCCTACAAAGTAAGAAAAATGTGTGTATTTTTTAAAATTTGCATAAGTTTTGTTTGAAAAATTAGTTTGAGGTGATTCAAAGGTGATGCAAGAGCATTCAGCCCAAAGGGAAATTATTGTAAATAATAGACATAGGGGTCATGCATTTGTGGAATTAGTTTACTAAATTCCAAGTCAGTTTAATATTTAGGCCTTTAAGTGTGATTAATTAGATGTTTCCAGAATAAATAAATGAGAAAATAGGAAATAGGGAGAGCTGTTAGGCATAAAGCAATGAATGTGGATCATTAAGTGATAAGGAAGCTTTTCTATTTTAGAACAGGGAAAAGGATGGGAAAAAGCCTCAAGATGCTTTTGCCATATGTATGCATTGCATGTAGAGTTAGAGCTTTTATTGAGTGATTTTAGGATTTTTAGATCATGCTAAGTTTTATAAATTATGTAGCCTCAAAGGCATGAAAAATCAGAGAGTGAGAGAGTGTGAGATTGAGAGTAGGCTTGAAAAACAAGGCTGTAAACCTTCAACAATTGTAAAGGGCCACATAATTGAAATATCTGGCCAGCAAAAGTTTTTAATTAATTTGTTTTATTTCAAATTATATATATATATACAGTGGTTGATTGTGGAAGTCGTATGTGTATAAATTGAGGTATCAATCATTAAAGAGATCCACTAAATTTGTAAGATCGATTTATACTCAATAGCTGGAAGGATGGATGTTAATATGACAATTGTTAAATCCATGTGAGAGCTTATTTTTGGTGAGTGAATGGTCGTTTATATTGATCTGCAATTAAAGGATTGACCGCCAATTGTGAACCCATTTGCAATGTCACAGCCTTACCTTCTTTTATGGAACTGTCAGTGCAACTGCCTGTCCAAATCACAATAATTTATTCTACTCGAAGCGTGCCTACATTTAACCCCACGTCACAGGGTAAATGTCGATAGGTAGATTTTTTATAGAACTAGAGAGTTAGTATGAGTTTTTGGGTGGAGCGAAAGCTCGGATTATGTGTGAGATTTGTTTTTAATAACAAAGGCCATTCTAGGTATGACCAGGAAAAGGCGAGACTCTCTTTTGTTTTCTTTTTGAATAATATAATTACAGTTGTGGTTTGTGCATAGTCGCATGACCAATTTTGAAGGCTTGGACTTTATTGATCTGCGTAATGGATTGAAATAAATATGATTCTGTGTGGTGTCAAATTAACTGTATGTAGTGCTGCTTTAATGAATTTCGGATATTAGCGGAGTTTGTTGAAAACTTGGATCATCGAATTAAATTGGCAGAGATTATTCCATTTGATAGATCGTTGATTCCTTCCTGTGAGGTAATTCAATGCGTTGAATGGTTTTCGCATATATATATATATATATATAAGATTGTGTTAATTTCTGGGGCAGAGTTATATGCAATGTCTTTTTATAATTTATGCGTGTGTGGATATGCCAAGGCCGGAGGAGCGTTGTTTTGCTCTGGCAGACATTTGTCTAAACAGATGTGTGTTGATATTTTACCGACAATTAATAACTTTGGCATATTGCTGATTAGTGTTATTGTCATCATTTTGTTCTTCGGCCTATTTATGGATGCGCAGGATTATGTAGAGAAAGTATGAACTTTTTAAGGTTCAGCTAAGGGAACGCCAGGTTGAATGGGAAAATTATTTATTGGAATAGCGATATTTGGAGATCCGTGAGAACACGCATTTGTATAGCCAGAAATTGAAGGAGTTAATGAGAAGAAAGGATCGACATTGTGCAAGACAGTTTGATGCAGCGTTATGAGATTTATACAAGACTTCATCTTGTATTGTGCACTGGAAACATTCCTAGCTACGAGTCAAGTGATATTTCAGTAATTTCATTGATATTCATCAAAGGACTGAAAGGAACTGGCGTATTAATGGATAGTAGTAATCAAGTTAATGAATGAAGCATTTCATATGTATATAGAGTTTGTCCAGCTTGTTGTAAAAAGGAAAGGGCGCACATGTAAAAATGGTGAAAAGGGTAAACCAAATAGAGGTAAGTTAAGTTGCCAGGTTCAAGCTTTTAAAATCTGGTTTGAATTTATGGTTAATAAGTTTCAATTCAAGGAGAAACTTTTGTATGAAAATGGTTGGCTCTGGTCGTGAATCATATGATAGCATTTGAATTGGGGTAAGTTGAGATGCATTCTTATATGCATGGTTTGAAGATCCTGGGTATATCAAGCTTGTCCTGCATCAAGTGGTATCAGAGCTAGAATGCTCAGCTGAAGATGTTTTTTTTTTAGAACTAGAGTGTGATGAATGATTTTTAAATCTGATATGAAAACTACACAAGTGAACAGGATTGCAAAAGTGGAAAGAAGACAAGATCATGCAAGATCTTAAGAGGTGAGATTATTTTTCTGATTTGAAATTTGTAAATGAAGTTTATGGTTGCAGAGAAGGTGGCAGTGAACCTGGCATTCAGGTGAAGGCTGGATAGGGAGGACAACTGCAGTGTCCTGAAGAAGAAGAAGGTGAGTTGAAGAGATATCGTAGAGAGAGCAGAGGAGTGCTCAAGAGGTTCCAGAGGCAGTGAACCAGTACTTACCAAAAGATTGAGCGAGGAGAGCTTGGTGAGGTAAGTTGCAGCAAGATAAATTACTATTACAGAGGCTAGTACAACTCATGGTGAGTGAGAAACTCATGAGGAAGCAGTCTGCCAGAGGCAGAGGGAGTTTTTCTAGAGGAAGAAGAGGTTCAGAGAAATGCCACATAGATGAGATGACTGCAGAGGTTCGAGAAAGAGAGATTGCAGAAATAAAGGTACAATTGCAGGTACTAGACGAATGGCTACAAGAGCGGGAAAATCAGAAAGGAAAATGGATCTTTCCACTGAAGGGAAAGAGAGTGATTTGGCGATAGTTGCAGAGGAGGTTGAGGCAAATTGTGATTGCCTTGTTGAAAAAGGGACTTAGAGTTCTTGCGCCAGAGTTGGAGTTTGAAAATCCCACATGCAGATATATTAAAATAAAAATGTTGAAGGAAGCAGTCAAGACTGAAAAGTCTTGTGATTTAAAAACTAATGAGTTGCGTATGTTTGCAAGTACATAACATGGAGATGAACAAGCTTTATAATTTGTCCAAGAAGATTTGAATCTGAAGGCTATTCAGATCAATGATGAGAAAATGAAGACGAAGGAGTCTAATCAGAATGTTGGACCAGCTGATGATTGGTCAAAAGTTGTTGAAGGTATAGAAAATTGTGTGAAGTTTCCAAGTTCTACTCCTAATGAAATTGTTGAATTGTATAGAAAACTAGATCTCCAGAGAAGAGAGTTGGAGAGACAGAGGACTTATGTGCTGAAATATTTTCCGGAGACATCTGAACCACAGGAAAAAGTTGCAGATGAAATTGCAGGTGATGAGAAAAAGAATGTTGCAGAAGGACAGGAAGTTTGGGAGGCCGCAACATCCATAGTGACAGCTAGAGCAACATGTGGAGTGACATTTATGGTGGCAGCTGAGACAACATTGATAGCAGCAGAAGAGGCACTGATGCCTTATATTTTTTATTCTAACAATTGTTTTTTGAGTACAGGTCTTATTGAAGATGCTGGAGAAAATCTATTAGACAAAAAGATTAAAATGATGAGGCGGGTGATGATGAAGGAATTCCAGAAGAGACCAACAGTAGTGAAACAAAGGAGAAGCAGAAAAAGGAAGACATCAGAAGATTGCGAGAGTGCAGCTAGTGGAGCGATGCAGCATAAAGTGTGGAGACCTGGAGAAGAACAACAGACAGAAGCAACGGCAAATGGAAAGTTGCAACACAAGATATGGGATCCAGGCAAACATAAATCTGAACACATGATCAGGAGATCATGAAATTTTTCTACCTTGGTAGTCTGATGTAGGAGCATTCAGCCCAAAGGGAAATTATTGTAAATAATAGACATAGGGGTCATGCATTTGTGGAATTAGTTTACTAAATTCCAAGTCAGTTTAATATTTAGGCCTTTAAGTGTGATTAATTAGATGTTCCCAGAATAAATAAATGAGAAAATAGGAAATAGGGAGAGATGTTAGGGATAAAGCAATGAATGTGGATCATTAAGTGATAAGGAAGCTTTTCTATTTTAGAACAGGGAAAAGGATGGGAAAAAGCCTCAAGATGCTTTTTCCATATGTATGCATTGCATGTAGAGTTAGAGCTTTTAGTTGAGTGATTTTAGGATTTTTAGATCATGCTAAGTTTTATAAATTATGTAGCCTCAAAGGCATGAAAAATCAGAGAGTGAGAGAGTGTGAGATTGAGAGTAGGCTTGAACAGCAAGGATGCAAACCTTCAGCAATTGTAAAGGGCCACAAAATTGAAATTTTTGGCCAGCCAACGTTTGTAAGTTATTTTTTTCTTTCAAATTAATATAATAACTTATCTATATTATATATATATATATATATATAATTATTTATTCTATTATATTTATATATACACTGGTTGATTGTGGAAGTTGTATGTGTATAAATTGAGGTATTAACCATTAAAGAGATCCACTGAATTTGTAAGATCGATTTATACTCAATAGCTGGAAGGATGGATGTTAATATGAAAATTGTTAATTCCATGTGAGAGCTTATTTTTGGTGAGTGAATGGTCGTTTATATCGATCTGCAATTAAAGGATTGACCGCCAATTGTGAACCCGTTTGCAATGTCACAAACTTACCTTCTTTTATGGAACTGTCAGTGCAACTGCCTGTCCAAATCACAATAATTTATTCTACCCAAAGCGTGCCTACATTTAACCCCACGTCATAGGGTAAATGTCGATAGGTAGATTTGTTATAGAACTAGAGAGTTAGTATGAGTTTTTGGGTGGAGCGAAAGCTCGGATTATGTGTGAGATTTTTTTTTAATAATATAGGCCATTCCAGGTATGACCAGGAAAAGAAGAGACTCTGTTTTGTTTTCTTTTTGAATAATATAATTACAATTGAGGTTTGAGCATAGTCGCATGACCAGTTTTGAAGGCTTGAACTTTATTGATCTGCGTAATGGATTGAAATAAATATGATTCTATGTGGTGTCAAATTAACTGTATGTAGTGCTGCTTTAATGAATTTCGGATATTAGCGGAGTTTGTTGAAAACTTGGATCATCGAATTAAATTGGCATAGATTATTCCATTTGATAGATCGATGATTCCTTTTCATGAAGTAATTCAAAGGAGGAAGGATTGTGTTATTAAATGTTGTGAGAATTCAAGTCAATTTACAGGAGATTGTGTGATCTCAGTTCAGATATGGCGTTCTGGAGAAAACGCTGCTGTCTTCCCTTAATCTTTGATTGAACCTTTGAAGCGGATTTCGAATAATATGAGGGTTGATTTTATGTGTTATCAATGATGAACATATCATACCTTAACATATATCAATGAGCCGATTGTAAAGTTTTATACACTGGTTTGGGAATTGCATAGTTAGCATTTGAAGATCCTGGTTATTGCAGGCCTGGCTTGCATCAAAAAGGAATAGTGAAGCATAAATATCATTAATTGATGACTTGAAGAAAGAAAATTGAAACACCTAGTAAGCAACCTGAAATCTCTACTATGATGCATGAAGAGGAAGATAAAAAACATGATATATCAAAATTACGCAACCAAGTGCAACAAATTTCGCTCTCACAAAAAGTAACAGAAGCTAAGATGGATGGTTTGAAGAATGACATGGAAGCTAATATGGATGTTTTGAAGAATGGAATGGAAGCTAAAATAGTTGGTATAAAAAGGGATGTGGGATTTTTGAATTATGTTTTAAATAAAACATGGAAGCAATGATGAATGTCAAGATCGAGGGGTTGAAGGAAGGTTTGGCAAAGTTTCTAGAAGAAAGGAATTCCAGTGGTGACAAGGTAATCCATGAAAATCATGATGAAGAGAAAATCAATATCAATTACAATATTAAAGACTCTAATGTGGGGTTTAAGGACCACCACATTCTAAAGATATATATGAGGAAGTTTGATGTTAAAGATCCGGTAACTTGGATACTACAGATGGAGCAATATTTTTCTCTACATGATGTGCAACCCTAAAAAAGGTACCTATTGAATCTTTATATTTAGAACCCAATCAATTTTTATGGTATAAATGACTTTTTTCTCGTAAACCACTTGTCACTTGGTCAATTATTATGGAGGAAATGATAGCACATTATGAATATAGAAACAACAACACCTTCTTTAGCGAATTGATAAATCTCAAACAAAAGGGTTCAATGGCGGAGAAAATTAAGGACTTGCAAAAAATGAATATTAGGGTAACCGATATTCTAGAGGAGCATAAGATTGATTTCTTCATAGGGACTTTAAAAGATAACATCCAAAATGAGGTTCTCCTTTGGGAACTCAACTCACTGGAGAAGGCATTCAGGGTGGCTAGAAAAGTGGAAAGAAAAATTATGGAAACAAGGAAGTCTACCACTCACAACCATAAAGACAAAAGTGTTGCTTCTCTTAGCCTTCCACAACCAATAAGGTTGACACCAAAACACTTAGAGGGAAAAAGAGTAAAAGGGCTTTGTTATCGTTGTGATAGAAAATACACTAAAGTTCATAAGTGTGCTTAGAAAAAATTATTTTACATAGATTGTGGAGAGGAGGAAGAAAAGGATCAGGAAACCTCAAAACAAGAGGATATACACAAGGAACCAACCCCATGGAAAGAAGAAATGAATCCGACCATATCTTGTAATGCCTTGGCAGGAATTACCACTCCTCGATCTCTCAATATAGAAGGATGTATATTGACTGATTTAGGTATTACCCATAATTTTATTCATCGAAAGATAGCCAAGGAATCGAATTTCTTCCTATATCTAGCACCAAAGTGTTAACTAATGGTTGCAAATAGAGTAACTAGAAATTTCTCTGGAAAGTGTCATAATATCAACCTATCCATGGGGGAATATGTATTGAATAGTCCAATTATTTCCATTCCAATGGGTGGTGCTGATGTTGTACTAAGAGTCCAATGGTTACAATATTTGGGGACGATAGCTTTTAATTTTCAAGGACTTTTCTTGAAATTTTTTTGGGAAGGAAAGGACGTTGAAATTAAGGGGTATCATAGGGAAACCATGAAAGATAATAATCTCTAATGGCATAAAAAAGATCCTAATGAGAGAAAAACGAGGTGTAATTTCACAATTATGCTCACTAGATGTTCAAACATCGAAATCATCTATTTCTCGAGATATCGAAAAAGTCTTGGACAATCATTCCAAGGTATCATGTTATTCATTTGATTCCAAGAAGTGTTCCCCCAAACATCAGGACTTACAGATATCTATATGCCCAAAAGAGTGGAATTGAACATATGGTTGCAGAAATGATAGAGGCTGATATAATGCAACCTAGTCAAATTTCTTTCTCTACTCCAGTAGTATTGGTGCACAAGAAGGATGTATCATGGCACATGTGTCTGGATTATAGGGAGCTCAATAAGATCACTATTAAATATAAATTTCCCATTCCTCTTATTGATGAATTGTTGGATGAATTACATGGAGCGATTTACTTGACCAAGTTGGACCCTCATGCAGGATATCATCAAATTATAATGAAGAATGAAGACATTCCAAAAAAAACATTCATAACTCATGAGGGCCATTATGAATTTTTGGTCATGCCTTTTGGCCTTACTAATACACCTTCAACATTTCAAGGTTGGATGAATTCCATTTTGAAACCATTCCTTAGAAAATTTGTGTTATTATTTTTTGATGATATATTAATCTACAACAAGTCTCAGAAGGATCATGTTTAACATGTTGATAGTGTACTCAAACTATTGGAGGAGAAATAATTATATGCAAAAATATCCAAATGTTTCTTTGGAGTACACGAGGTGGAATATTTGGGTCATATTGTATCTCATGAGGGTGTTAAGGTAGAACCTAACAAAAGTAAAGCCATAAAGGAATGGAAAATCCCCACAACCATAAAGCATCTTTGAGGATTTCTCAGGTTGATAGGATATTATTGCAATTTTATTAAGAATTATAGGAGAATAACAACACCTCTAACATCATTATTGAAGAAAAATGGTTTTTGTTGGATTCCAAAAGCAACTAAGGCCTTTGAACATCTTAAAGAGGCAATGTGCCAGGCACCAGCATTAGCTATGCCAGACTTCACAAAAGCCTTTATTGTGGAATGTGATGCCTCGGGAAATGGAACTGGTGCTATTTTAATGCAAGAAGGAATACCCATTTATCTTGAAAGTTGTCCAATCACCGAAAATTATTTACACAAACCCATTTATTAGAAGGGAATGTTGGAAATACTACATGCACTAAAGAAATGGTGACCTTACTTGATGGGAAGGCACTTCGGATCATGATAGTATTAAATACCTTATGGAACAAACATTGTCTTCAAAAGAGCAGCAAAAATGGGTCACAAAGATGTTGGGTATTCACTTTGAAATCATCTACAAAAAAGGGAAGAAAAATATTATTGCATATGCACTCTCAAGAAGGGATGATGATGTGGAAGGATTTCCTTATGCTATTTATATTATCCAACCAGATTGGATAACTGAAGCAGGGGATGAATGGAAGAATGATGAAGAAGTGTAGACACTCATTCAAAAGTTGCAGCAAGATCCATGTATATATCATATATTTAGTTGTAAAAATGATTCATTATAGTACAAAGATCGCTTATATATTTGTAATATTTCCCATATCAAACAAAAGATTCTTTTGGAATTGAACACCTCTCCCTTAGAAGGGCCCTTAGGATTTTTTCCCTGTATATATGATACATTTAGCTGGAAAAATGATTCATTATGGTACAGAGATCACTTATATATTTGTAATAATTCCAAACTCAAACAAAAGATTCTTTTGGAACTGCACACCTCTCCTTTAGGACGACACTCAGGATTTTTAAGAACTGACTATAGGGTCAAGAAGGATTCTTTTTAGGAAGGCCTTAAAGCTGTTGTTCAAAATTTTGTGGCGGAATGTTTGGGTTTCCAACAAAATAAAGTTGAGACAATTAAGACCCCGGGTCTGTTAACACCTTTAGTCATTCCAGGTCGACGTTGGGAGGATGTCCCAGTGGATTTTATCACAAGTTTACCCAATTCTGAAGGAAATATTGTCATCTTGGTGGTAGTTGATAAACTTACCAAGTATGCAGATTTTTGTGCATTATCTCATCCATTTAAAGTAAGTACAATTGCTACTAGATTTATGGAACCAATACCAAAGCTAAACCAAAACCCAAATATTATTGTAAGTGACAGAGATCCTATTTTCAATGAAAATTTTTGGATGAAATTATTTTCTTCTCTAAGTACTCAATTAGCTCATATCTCATCTTATCATCCTCAATCTGATGGAAAAACAAAGATAGTGAACAAATGTTTGGAAGGATATCTTCGTTTCTTTGTATATGATAAACAAACACAATGGTTCAAGTGGTTACCTCAGGCTGAATGGTGGTATAACACTTCCTTCCATATTGCAGAAAAAATGACCCCATTTATGGCACTTTATGGATATCATCCACCATCCATCACATCATCTTTAAGAGAAAATTCTAATGTTCAAGTAGTGGAAGATCAAATCAAGCATAAACAAAAGTTCTCCAACTCTTAAAGGATAACGTCACTTTGGTGTAGAATTGAATGAAACAACAAGCATATCAACATAGCAGCAAAAGAAGTTTTGATGTAGGTGACTGGGTATTTTACAACTACAACCATACAAACAAATGACCCTCAAGAAAGCTAGGAAGGATAATAAATTATAACCAAATTACTATGGTTCTTACAAGGTATTGCAAAAGATTGGTACTATGGCATACGAATTGGATTTTCCTGCGTCTTCTTGAGTGCACCCAATTTTCCATGTTTCATGCTTAAATAAGGTTATAGGTGACAAGCTCCCAGTTCCAAATATTGCTAGAACTTGACGAGGAAGAAAAAATCATATTGGAACCTGAAGAAGTCATGGAAATAAGAAATTGACAGCTATTAAATCTATCAATTTTAGAGTATCTCATCAAGTGGAAGAACTTACCCACTCAAGATTCCACATGGGAGGATGAGAATTTTATACAGAAGCATCCAAAACTACTCAATTGATAAGGAAAACACTCTTTTGAAGGATAAGGGAATGTTAGGTCCCTATACTACTAGTGTAGACCCTCATTGCCATTAGTGCAACCCCCTTATTGTGTTTTTGTGCCCATGTGGTCCCCATATTGTTATTATTATGCCCCATAAAAGGCCACTATTGTTATTGTTGTGCCCTTACAATATTATTGTTATGCAGGCTCTTATTATATTGTGATACCTTAGACTCCTATATATAGAAAGGAGGTCTTTTCATTTGTATCATCCAATAATTTCTCATTTATGTCATGTAAAAGAGGTTTTCCCCTCAAAGACGATAATTTCTAAGGCATTGATCTATTTATTTGTGAGCTGGTTGCATAATAGTTTCATCCTTGCTTTGTCATTGCTCGATAACCATGGTGTGATGGGATTCTTTTCTTGGTTGAAATTTTCATTGGGAGAAGGTTTTGGATCTGGGGGAGGTGGTCTTAGGAAAATTCCCAAGGGTTGGGGTGGAGGTAGTTTAATCTTTAGGAATCCCTCGAAAGGTGGGTGGAAACAGGAAAATTCTTGAAGTTATTGGTGAAGAAACTCTGAGGCATCCAAACTTGTGTTGGGCTTTTCGATCTCTTGACTGATTTTGGTAAGATCATGGTAGCCTGAGGGTGGATATGGTTTAATCTCTAGGAAGCATTGGTTGTTTATGTCTTGGGATCCCACATTCATGCTTGGAATATGGAATCAGGGTGATTGGATGAAAGAAAGATTTGGTTCAACCCAATCTATGGTCTGGTGGTAGGTGGAAGTCCCTGAATTGGTTGGATTTTTCATAAGTTAATAAGATCTATTTTCCTATTTTAATCTATGAGCACTTGTACTTTTTATGGCAATGATTTGAAGGTTTTTCTGTCATGTTTATTAATCTAGTTCTATGTTGGTTATAAGCATGGATTTTAATGTGCTCTGGCTATGACTTCTTTAGGATTTGATATGTATTTGATGGTTAATGAATGCATGGGCTAACAAGTGTTATTTCAACTATTATGAGAGAGAATTAGACATTCTTGGTGATTGTTAGACAATTTTCAGACTTCAATGATTAGATATGGATTCATGACTTGTAGTTTACATGTTCACCATATGTTTGATGAAATGACTGCCATGGCTAGGCCTAGTTAGGTCATATTCTTGTTCAAGTTTTGTATGAATAACATTGTCATTAATTCATTTATCTTTCTAAAAATTTTCAAGAAGTTTTTGGCAGTAGTCTAGAGGGTGGACTAGAATTGTGGCTCCGATCTCAGGACCGCACCCTCTGAACTAAGGATTTTGGGCTATAACCACACTATTACAAGATTGTGTCTATGTTGGATGGTCATAATTGCACCCTTGCGGGATTATGCATGCGGTTGTGGGCCCAGATTACTAAAAAGGAAATGAAACTAAGGGTTTTTTTAGCTAGGGTGGTCCTTTGGCCCCTCCGTGTCCTGTAAGCCCTATAGGATGTCAAGTTGTTGTTAGAAAGTCTAATTTATAGGCCCCACTTCCTTAACTTGAGCTAGGAGGTTGGTTGATGTCATAGTAAATATTCGTCTCATGTTTACCTCGGAAATCCAATGAAATTAGGTAAATGTGGGGTTGGCAGGGTTACAACCAAGCCCCATCAAAATATCAGGATGAACAATTGTAAAGATCTTCACTATTGTATGTGTATGTGCTTATATGGGATTAAGTAGGGGTTGGGTCTTAAGGCATTAAGTTCTCAACCTTCGAGTTATAATAGGCCCATGTGTGTGAGAATTGTACAAAGTGCTAAAGATGGGACAAGCCCAAACTATATACACATATACATGTATAGTAGGTCTATAAGTTCAAGGACAAGAGGAGTCAGGAGGCTTGAACCTTATATGCCATATTGCTAGGAGCCATGGTCAAAGGCACACAAGTAGGAGAGATATGAGCTGTTTGATTTCCCGAGAACATCAACGTTGTCCATGTAACCCCGGATGAGTTACCCCAGAAGTTTCAAGGGTTGGCATTTTCAACACCATCGTAATTTAATTATTGGGGTGATGTGGCATGATGGGGCCTGTTGGTAAGGTAACCTCTTGTTGAATATTTTTTTGGCTTGAGGGGGCTCAGACCCAGGTTCAGAGTTAGTTGCGCTAACCAACAAAACCCTACACTACCGGCCCTTCTGGCAGCAACCTGCTTAGCGTAGGGTGCAGTCTCACCCGAGACAGTATTGGGGGATGCTAAGACCAATTTTATTCATCCAGAAGGCTATGTGCCATGGATTTAGGGAGTTTCTTCAGCTTCAAGCCTCATCTGACCTTCACAAACCCTTACCCTTGAAATATCCAACTTAAAGCGATTTCCAGTTAAACATAGTTATGGACTTTGTGTAAACGTCTAGTCATGCATAAAATAATGTATAACAGTAGATCCAGATCTTGGCGGAGAATTTAAGACAAGAATATAGATAAATGGCATTTGATTACGCATAAATATAGAAAACACACAAGTATTTAATTTTGACACAAAAGTTACCTCAAATATTCTTTATTAGTTCAGATCTTCCATATACAAACTTTCCAGATCCTACGCACACAGTTGTAGGGGGCCACACACTCAGCTGTGGACTTGTGAAGGTCTCCGTGCAATCTGTTGCAGGACCCTTCCCCTTCATCAAAAATACAAAAAGATCATACCTTTGTAGACTTAAAACATATAAAAAATCTGACTTATCTCTCCCTTTATACTTTCTAAGGCACCCTTTTATATATTTTATCCCATATAATACCATGGTCCGAAAAACATGGACGTATCTAAAAAAAATACAAAAACTAAGGGGCTTTGACCTTCCTAAATCCCCATGATCCCTAGTAAGACGCGCTCCACTCCTTAAAATGTGTAGATTTTACAATATCATATGAAAACTTGACCCAGGGGACGTCGTCCCAATAGCCCCCCAACACAAAGATGTGACTCGTCCCCGAGAAACTTTGCTGATATATCCACAACGCGTGCTTTGATGCCATTGAATTCCGACTTGAAGGCTTGAAGTTCTACTATATTATGTGTGGCAGCATATCATACCTCTTCAACCAAATTTTCTGTAGTTGGCCCTACGACTGCTAAACTCATCGTCCTCTGTGTCTTCTAAAGGGATTTAAATTTTCTCCAGACGTTCTGTGACAGTTGGCTTGCTTTTTCAGCCCATGGCTACGTCCTTGTGGAAATGATAGATGACTTCAAATAAAACTCATCAATCTGAATCTGTATGAATATACCTTCTTGGAGTTTGGTGAACCTTTTCACAGGTGATAAGGTCCATGTTGTCACCCCAATCTCATCAAACTACAGTTTGTTTTCGCAGATATCAGCTTCAAGTTTCTACAGATGCAGGTTCTCCTACAGTGAGGCCCACATTTCCATTGTACTTTCAAAAATTTGGCTACAGTCATTAACTACATCAACATGAATTTCCATATTATCTTTAATAGCAACCTCACACTGCTCTCGAACTTCTGGAGGGATGGTAGGTTGTGGCTTCATTTGAAGCTCGAAGATCTATATTTGTAGCTTAAATCACACCTCTCCTACCTTAGCCTTAGATTATTTGACTGCGGCTGCCAAATTCTTTTTGAATAAAACTTACTATCATAAACATAGGAGAATACTTGAAAAATCCAAAAAGACTTAAGTTTTATGATAAAGTTCAAAAACCACTCTCTCAATAAAAAGTGTCGCATCACAAAACGGTAATGGATGCCTTCCTGCCAGCGGAATTCTAAGATTGCGAAATCACGATGTGAAAATCATGCATCAAAAGACCCTCATCACATCTCATGCCTCAAATATCACTTAAGCTGAAATGCCTCAAACCGTCGATATGCGATGGCGCATCTCGCAAATCGCATTTCGCAGAAAACACATTATAACGGATAATTGCCACACGCAACGGATTAGTGATATTGCGATTTGCGATATTGCGATCTGCGATATTGTGAAGCAAATAGCAAAATTACCTTATCGTAGACCTACAGGGCTCGTTGTTCGAAAAAGATTTTTCCATAAACCGATGCCCAGTTATGCGCGTTAATGTTAATTAATGAGTTAGTTGGAAATCATTAATGAAATATGGTTTTGATTTGATTGAAGAGCCATTTCACGTAAGGTGATATATTTTATATGTTTTCGGCATTTAAAGATTTCTTGTCACCTTTCTCTTATCATTACTCTTACCTCATTTGTAAACTGCAGGAGCGAAGAGCAGAGAAGTATACATAACAGTGTTCAAGATATTATGGGAAAGAAGGGTAAAGCTCTGAGTTCTGAAGATAAAGAAATGACACAGTTGTACATGGACACCACCTGTAACAAAGATGCTCGTATTACTACTTGGGAAGGCATGTACAGTCTACTCGAGGAAGAAAATCCAAGAATAATGGAGGTTACAGCTACTGCAAGCTCACAAGGGTCTTTTGAGGCGTCGATCACAGAACTAGCTTGTTCGTTCTTGCACTGGAAAGCGGCGAGGCCTAAAAATCTTCCATATATGGATATAGTCAAATGGGTACTGGATAATGCTGATATCACGAATAGAGAATTTAAAGCTCATAAACAAGAACTCACAGAGTCATTATTTTCACAAAATTTAAGCTTTATATCCTCAAACAAAAAGCACGCAAGGAAGCCCAAGGAAGCCTGGATCAAGAAACGGAGGCAATTTCTGATGCACGATTAGCGCCTAGTGCTAATTGCACATCGCCAGGAAAAACCCCTCTCTAATCGCTCAGTTACCTCTAAGGTCGGAAATTTGTAGGAAAAAGTGTTAAAGGAAAAAATCAAAACTTGAACTCTAAAACGAATGGTATTTATCAAGGATATCCTCAAATGGTATGTAAATATTTACCAAATGTACAACATCTACAAACAAGTTGGAGATAGAAGGCTCAAGAAAAAATAGAGTCCATCAAAACGTTAACCAAGTTGAATTGGGATTCTTACTGGGTTTACTTGGTAAAACCACATAGCCAGTGCATGACTCTCAAATGTATCATTAATTCTGCCGAGAAGATGGCGCCAGCACTTGCCGATTCCATTTTCGCAGGATAGCTAAAGTCGGAAGTCAACCAGCCAACTCTCCTCAAGCAAATGCTGAATGCTTGCGACTACAAGGAATAGATACATTCTTACATTTTTGTAATAAATTATTTTTAGATTTAGCTAGTATTATTTAAACCCTTCTCATGCATTTAGAGAAGGGTCCTGAAATTTGTCAAGAACTTGTCCTCAGAACATGCACTTTTGCACCCTCCGAGGAGGTTTTTATGAATGAATGGAACAAGCTTTATTGATATCTGCGTGTAATATCTACTATTGATGTTGCACTTTTGTACTCTTAGTAGATGTTGGATTAAGAAGAGATAGATCATTATTGCTGAAGCTCATGAGTAGAACTAGTTATAAATGGTACTTTTATCTCTTAACTATTTTTGCTTATGTGTTAAGGTGATCTTCATGTTCAGTTATTTATATATGAATGCTTAAATGCTTGAGTTATCATTTGGCACTTCTGTACGGTGATAGCTATTTATTTATGCTTAATATATGAGTAACTTATTATGCGATATGTTTTTTCACAATTGTTTCATCTAAATTTTTATACGAAATGGTTTATCTTTATTGAATTCTTTTCTCATAGCAGTTGAATGATCTTTATTGTCAATTTCCACTTGAAATTATTTTAGATCGCATAACAGAAAGATTACATGCCGGATTAGCTTTAGAATTAGATATTTCTCTTCATTAGAATACAATTTCATTAGATTTAGAATAAAAGCATTTTACTTAGAAATTATTAGGAAATAAATATCAATTCTCAACACACACACACACATAAATTGGGAAACTGGTCCCATATCCCTAGTCGGACCCACTATACCAAACAAAAAATTAGCTCCTAACCAAGGTCCCGACCAGGTGGGTATCCCCCTTATTGTAGACCCGATTTTCGAGGCTTCAAAATATTTGGCGCTAGAAGGAGGGCCCTGAACTGTGAATGGAAAGTAAGTCTAAATATAAATACCATTCTGAGAGTAAATCGCCCTCACCATCTCCCCCAACTTATCCATCGCACTTAGAATCTTTAAATCTTGAGTGAGAAGTCAAAAGAACAACAATCACTACCACAAACCCGAACATTTCAGAGAAATCTACTATTGAACCTCCTGAAGTTGAATATTTGATCCATAACTTTAGCGATTTTCTATATCACCCAAAAGACTTGAAAAATCTCAAGGTAGTGTGACTTCACAATATAACCCTGCTCATCCTCTTACCAAATTAAAGAGTGAAAAGTTTGGTATTGAGCCAACTGAGTTACCTCTACCTACAAGGAAGAGAGCAAGGAAATCACCTAAAGTGTTTGATAGTGAGACTCTTTCATCCTCATCATCCATCTCAACCTCTCCACTGCGAAGTCAACCATCCACCCCTCCACTTCAGATTATTGTCCACCAATCCACTGGAACTTCCACATCTCCTTCTCGATCATCTAGAACTGTAATATCCTCATCTTCCGAACTGCATGGATCATCGTCTGGATTTCCTCTATTAGTAGTTCAATGATGGCCCAATCTCCATGGAATAACCTAGGGGCAGTCTTAATGCCTGTGCCTTTGAGTCAAATACTGGCCCATCGTGAAAAATGGTTGCCGAATTTTAATCCTGAAGTAGGCATGCTAGCGGAAGAACATATAAAGAAATTTATGCTATCTATAAACCTCAATGGAGTTACTAATGAAGACGCTTTCGTCCAACTTTTTCCTTACACTTTGCAAGGAGCAGCCAGATCATGGTATTTCTCATTACCATCTGGATCTATCACTAGTTGGGATATTTTCCAAAAACAATTCTTGACTAAGTTCGGTGATGACAGGTCTACTGCAACATTGATCAATGACTTATCTAACCTTAGGGCTGAGTAAAAGGAACCTATCAAAGATTTTAACTCACGTTTCAATAAACTGTTGAACAAAATTCCTACCGCTTCCAAGCCTAGTGAAGAAGTTCGAAGTGAATGGTATATATCTATTCTACCATCAAACATAGCAATCTTCGTCGATAGGGCTAACAAAAACAACTTTAGCTGACAATATGAAAGAAGCAATAGCGATAGAGAAACATATCATAGCCTTAGAAAAGAAAATGTTGTTAATGAATGAAAATATAAGAAGGTTAGTTTTAAGGAAGATCCAAAGAAAAAATAATCGAAATACTCATTTGATTTAGAAGGATTGCACAAAGTTTTGAAAACCATGTCTAACGAAATGGTTGACATAAAGAAACAAGTAGCAGAGACTTCTTCTAAAAAGCCTTACAAGCCTTATAGAAGAAATCCTTCGACTGATTCAAAGCGTCCCAATGCTATTACAAATGTTGAATCATAAGAAGAAGAAGAGGAAATTGCTACCGAAGAACCTACCGATGAAGGAGAAGTTGTAGAAGTACAAGGTATGTGGGATTTCATCCTCCCGGATGAAGAGGATCAAGAGGCATCGCCGGTTAGTACTCAAAGTAAAAATCAACTTGATCCTCCTCAACCTACTCCTAAGCCAAAGAGCACAAGCTCAATGCCTAAGGATAAAGTCGCAGCCAAGACAACAACACCCAAAGTAACTCAAACAAGCCCAGTCCAAACAGATTCACCAAATCCATCTAAAACGTTGATTGTTTCGGATGAAATGGAGTATAATATCATAGAAGACATAAAGAAGACTAGGGCTAACATCACTTTTTATGAGTTGAGCAAGTTAAAACATCAGCAAAAGGTACTTTTGAAAGAGTTACATGCAAGCTTCTCATGAGATGGGAAGACCTCCAACTAATATGATTAATAAAGTTGATCCAAATGATATCACTTTAATTGGAGGAACGTGAAGATCTCATACTCCCCCATTCTTCTTACTTATGAAGTTTTCAACAAATTTTTTCATAATTGTTTCGTAGATTCAGGAGCTTCATCTAATATCTTACCTAAATCAATATGTGCAAAGTTGAACGTTCAACCTCAAAAATCTGTTGTACGCATAATTCAACTGGATCAGTCGCAAGTTGAAGTGATCGGTGAACTAAATCAGGTTACCATAAGGCTGTCATCTAATCCAAAGGTATGTCAAGTTATTGACATTTTAGTTGAAGATATTCCAGAATTTTATGGCTTAATTCTTAGCAGAGATTGGTCTGAAAATCTTCATGGATACTTTGCAACTGACTGGTCACACATGTAGCTCCCTTACAATGGTAAACCAAATCAAATAAAGGTTGAGCGAGAAAGACATCAGAAATACATAGTAACAGAATTGGAAGGAGAAAATGAACCTATAGCATATAGCAACAATATAATTGGCAACTATTCTATTGATTCTTTCTTAGGAAATTTTAATGCTCATACTTCACCTTACTTAGAACATTTTGTTTTATTTCAAGTAGAAATTTTTTCTCAAACAGATGGTTCTAAATGTATTAATTTTATAGATGCTCCTGCAAATAAATCTTTATTTTGGAAGTTATTTTTTGACGGTTCTAAGTCTAACGAAGCAGCACAATAAAGATGCATACTAATCAGTCTAGAGGGAAAAAAAACTATGCTAACTTGTAGACTCGATTTCGATTGCACCAATAATACTGCAAAATATGAGGCTTTAGTCCAAGGATTATACAACGCAATCAAATTAGACATCCAATATCTACAAGTCTTCAGAGATTCTAAAATTGTTATCAGATAGGTACGAAATACTATACATTTTCTATCAGGTCATTTAAAGCATTACCAATCTTTAGTAAAAGATCTGACTGAACATTTTATAGCATTCAATATTTCATCAATTCCTAGACTCTAGAATGCTAGTGCCAACCTCTTGGCAAACGTAGCTTCCAAGCTCATTCCCTCAGAAGACTATAGCCCTAATAGATTTTCAATCAAATTAATCTTTAGACCCTCGATTCTTGATAACATTACCAATTGGAGAATTTTCAATGATGACCCTGATATTGTAAGCTTCCTCACATCAGAGGGATCTTACACTAATCAGATAATTGATGAAGACCAACATGACAAACAATTGCAACAAGATAGCACTGATAATGCTATGCCAAAGTCAGTAGTCAAATTGGAAGACCTATATGATTTGAAGGATCAATTCAAAAGATCTACCAATTCAAAACTTCAAAGTTCAACTCTGAACTATGAATTAGTAAATCTAGGATCTGATACCAAGCCGTAGAATATCAACCTAGGTCTTGGCCTAGCTCCTGAAGAAAAATTAGCCTATGTTCATCTCTTGAAATAATACAAAAGTTTCTTTTCCTAGAACTATGACGAACTTAAGACTTACGACACTTCTATCATTCAGCATGCCATCCCAATGATAAACGATGAAAAACCTGTCCAACAAAAGCTGAGAAAGATTCATCCTAATCTAGAAAACCAGATCAAATCTGAGCTCAATAAATTATTGAAAGCCAAAATCATTTTTCCCATTCAACATTCTAAATGGGTTTCCAATATGGTTCCCGTAAGAAAGAAGAACGAAGACATTAGAATTTGCACTGACTTTCAAAATCATAACAAAGCTTGCCAAAAGGATAATTTTCCTTTGCCTCCCATGGTGCAAATATTACAGGCAATTGCAGGATCAGAATTAATGTCCTTTTTGGATGGTTTGTCTAGCTATAACCAAGTTTTGGTCCATCTCGACGATCAATTAAAGACCACGTTCAGAACCAAATGGGGTACTTATGCATATGAAAATATGCCTTTTTGTCTGATCAATGTTGGCGCCACATTTTGAAGGGCCATGGACATTGCATTTAAGGGACTAGTAAACAAATCTGTAGTAATCTACTTGGATGATATAACTGTATATTCCAAAAAATAAGGAAATCACCTCACAGACTTAAAACAGATCTTCCAACGTTGCCAAAGGTATGGAATTTCACTTAACCCAAAAAAGTCCTTTTTTGCATTAAGTGAAGGAAAACCTCTTGGATTTATAGTGTCAAAATCTGGAATCCATATTGATCCCGACAAAATCAAGGAGATTTCCGAAATACCCTTGCCACACAACTAGAAAGTTATGCAATCCTTCCTTGGCCAGATTAATTTTGTTAAGATATTTGTTCCAGATTTTTCAAGGATCATATCTCCCTTACAAGAAATGATTAAAAAGAACTCAATATTCAAATGGGGCCAAGACGAATATGAAGCATTCAATCTAATTAAGCAAGCGACTGGTAGCACCCTATCTTTAGCAACTCCAAATTTTTCTGATCCTTTCATTTTATATACATTTTCCTCTGACAGATCATACGCTGCGATACTCACTCAAGCAAATCAAGATAGGGCAGAAGCCCCAATTGCCTTTTTTATTTCAAATCTACAAGGGGATGAATTAAATTATTCAGATGTCGAGAATCAATCTTATGTTGTTTTCAAAGCGATTAAATATTTCAGACCCTTTCTGCTTAAAACCCATACAAAAATCATAGTAACGTTTCCATCGGTAAGAAATCTCTTGGTACAAAAATACGTGGGTAAGAAAAGAGCCAATTTGGTTACTACCTTACAAGAATACGACGTTGAAATTAAACCAACAAGTATTGTAAAAGTTCAAGGCTTTTGTAAAATGCTAGCTGGAGCATCACTTATTTCCGAAATACCATCTGCAAAAATACAAATGTATGAGGCAAGCCTAAACGATGTTGAATCATTATACGTTGATACCATATTTTATCTAAAGAATGGATATGCTCCTTCAAACCTCGATTATACAAATAAAAGAGCCCTAAGGTTGAAGGCTAAACAATTATCAGCTTGTAAGCGATGTACTTTTAAGGATGAATTATGATTCTTTTCTCCTTAGATGTCTGGAGAAGTCTGAAGCTGAAAAGGTGTTGCAGGAACTTCACGATGGACCAGCAAGTGGACATTATGATGGGGATGCTACAACACATAAAATCCTGCACGCAGGCTATTACCGGCCTACACTATTCAAATACGCACACAACTACGTAAGGAAACGTCAAGTTTGTCAAACTATTGCTGGGAGACAAAAGAAACCATCGTTGCCTTTGCAACCAGTCAACGTTGAGAAACCTTTTGATCAATGGGGATTGGATATAATAGGTGAGATCGTTCCTCATTCTTCTAAACAGCATAGGTATATCCTTACAACTACATATTATTTTACTAAATGGGTAGAAGCAATTCCTCTCAAAACAGCTAATGCCAAACACATCATTGATTTCATAGATCAGTTCTTAATCACCAGGTTTGGTTTACCATCTTCTTTAATGTTTGATAATGCATCATATTTTTCTGGCAATGCTATGATTGAATTTGCACTCAAAAGAGGTTTTAAGCTTAAATACTCTGCGAATTATTATCCATAGGGGAATGGTTTAGGTGAATCAACGAATAAAAACTTAATTAGAATAATTAAGCGAACCATTGATTAGACTCATAAGAATTGACAAAAATCTTTAATATATGCTCTATGGGAAGATCGAATAACGCAAAAAGCCTCCATTGGCACTTCTCCCTTTAATTTAGTTTATGGGAAAGAAGTGGTCCTTCCAACTCATCTAGCGATTCCCTCTTTGGACTTAGTTCAATATATTGATGAAACACCGACCTCTTCCTTAAAACTAAGGGAGCTGCAAATCCTTAAGCTAGAAGAGAAATGAGAATAGGCTAAAATAACTCATGCTCATCACCAAGCATTAGTAAAAGCTTCTTTTGATTCAAACATGATATCCAGAAAGGACTTTCAGATTGGAGATTTAGTCTTAAAATGGGATAAGGCTCATGAGGAAAAGGGAAAACATACTAAATTTCAATGAATGTGGCTTGGCCCTTTCCAAATTGCATAAATCATAGGTCCATCTACTTTTATATGACAAGATTTAACAGGAAAAATAGAGTCTTTACCTGTTAACGGGAAGATCCTCAAAAAATACTTTCCATAGGAGATCATTCTTCTATTTTTGTAGATTAGTTTTTCCTTTATTTTCATAATAAAACTGGTTGTAAATGGTTACATTTGGAAATCATGAAAAAGACAAGTATTTCTTTTAGATTTTGTTTTTTCACTTGTATAAATAGAATTGTTTTAGAAAATTTGTCATTATTATTGAAAGATGCAGTCAAAGCCTATAAGCCTGAAAATGATACTAGTTTCAACCTTGTAAATTTTGATAAAAAGCAACCTTTAGTGGGAATTTGTTTTATATCAGTCAAATGAAAAGTATCAATAACAAAACGGAGATTCTCTATAGAAAAGCTCTTTCCAAAAACTCTACCGTTGTCGTCTAAAGCTATTCTTAAGGAAACAATGACTTCCTCCCCACCTAGGGAATTACGAGCTTCAAGGAATAATCCAGCGATACACTTTAACTTAAAGAATAAGAGGTCTCATCACGAGCCGACTTATCATGATCATAGATATTATAGCTTGCTGACTTTGCCAAAACTGCATATCATAACAGGGCAATGAATCAAGATTGTTACAATCAAAAGACAAGGGGTCTCATCACGAGCCAGCTCGTTCAGCAAAGTTATAAATCAAGTGAGTGGCACTGTCATAATTTGGCTAGCAAACCAAGGCATTGTTCTTTAAGGATTAAAAGAAAAATAAAAGCAATAAGTGTGGATATGGATTTCCCTTTGAAAATTGTATATTTCTCCAAGTAGGATACAAGATCATTGCTGGGTAACAAGTAACCCTGTCAAGGCTATAAACGCCTGCTGGCAGTCGAGGCTCTACCTATGACAAATGAAGATATTTAAAACTGATTTACAAAGAAGCCTTTGTTTTTATCTTTATAAACCAAGTAGTGAATGATGTAGATATAATGACTAGATCTAGGAAGTAAATAACCAAAGTTAGCATAGAAGAAACAAACTATCATACACAACTAAAAGCATGATGTACTTTATCTTTCTATAATAAAGTTTGATTTTCTAGAAAAGATTTCTGTTTTGGAAGTTTAGAAAATTCAAAAGAAAATTAGAGATAACTCGTTCTTCCAAGTGAATCGCCAATTGTTGTGGCCAACAACTACCCCCCTTCTTATATAGTTTTATCACTAATACTAAATAAGTGGGGACCCTTATTCAAAAATTTAAAAATTTAATTAATGCTTGTATTTCCTTTTCGAATAAAACTTACTATCATAAACTTAGCAGAATACTTGAAAAATTTAAAAAGACTTAAGTTTTATGATAAAGTTAAAAAACCACTCTCTCAATAAAAAGCATCACATCGCAAAAAGGTAATGGATGCCTTCCTACCAGCAGAATTCTAAGATTGCGAAATCGCGATGCGAAAATCACACATCAAAAGACCCTCATCGCATCACATACCTCAAATATCACTTAAGCTGAAATGCCTCAAACCGCCGATATGCGATGGCGCATCTCGCAAATCACATTTCGCAGAAAACACATTATAACGGATAATTGCCACACGCAACGGATTAGCGATATTACGATCTACGATATTATGATCCGCGATATTGTGAAGCAAATCACAAAATTGCCTTATCGCAAACCTACAGGGCTCTTTGTTAGAAAAGGCTTTTCCATAAACCGATGCCGAGTTATGCGTGTTAATGTTAATTAATGAGTTAGTTGGAAATCATTAATGAAATATAGTTTTGATCTGATTGAAGAACCATTTCATGTAAGGTGATATATTTTATATGTTTTCGGCATTTAAAGCTTTCCCATCACCTTTTCCTTATCATTACTCTTACCTCATTTGTAAACTGCAAGAGCGAAGAGCAGAGAAGTATGCATAGCAGTGTTCAGGATATTATGGGAAAGAAGGGTAAAGCTCCGAGTTCTGAAGATAAAGAGATGACGCCCTTGTACACGGACACCACCTGTAACAAAGATGCTCGTACTACTACTTGGGAAGGCATGTACAATCTACTCGAGGAAGAAAATCCTAGAATAATGGAGGTTGCAGCTACTGTAGGCTCACGGGGGTCTTCTGAGGCATCAATTACAGAACTAGGTTGTTCATTCTTGCACCAGATAGCGGCGAGGCCTAAAAATCTTCCATATACAGATATAGTCAAATGGGAACTGGATATTGTTGATATCACGAATAGAGAATTTAAAGCTCAGAACCAAGAACTCACAGAGTCGTTATTTTCACAAAATTTAAGCTTTATATCCTCTAACAAAAAGCACGCAAGAGGCGAAAATCGCACCAAGGAAGCCTGGATCGAGAAACGAAGGCAGTTTTCGATGCTAGGCAAAACCCCTCGAGAAGGAAAGCCTCTAATTGCTCAGTTGCCTGTAAGCCTGGAAATTTGTAGGAAAAAGTGTTAAAGGCGAAAAGCAAAACTTGAACTTTAAAACCAATGGTATTTATCAAGGATATCGTCAAATGGTATGTAAATATTTACCAAATGTACAACATCTACAAACAAGTTGGAGACAGAAGGCTCAAGAAAAAACAGATTCCATCAAATAGTTAACCAAGTTGAATTGTGATTCTTACTGGAGTACTTGGTAAAACCACACAGCTAGTGCATGACTCTCAAATGTATCATTAATTCTACCAAGAAGATGTCGCCAGCACTTGCCGATTCCGTTTCCCAGGACAACTAAAGTTGGAAGTCGGCCAACCAACTCTCCTCAAGCAAATGCTGAACGCTTGCGACTACAAGGAACAGATACATAGATAGTTAGTTGTTAGTTTTAGTTTTAAATTCAGTTTTAGTTTTAATTTTGCTTTATTTTTTCCTGGAATGAGGACGGTCATTTAAACTGCATCCTACATTTTTGTAATAAATTATTTTTAGATTTAGCTAGTAGTATTTAAACCCTTCTCATGCATTTCGAGAAGGGTCCTGAAGTTTGTCAAAAACTTGTCCTCAGAACTTGCACTTTTGCACCCTCCGAGGAGTTTTTGATGAATGAATGGAACACGATTTATTGATATATGCGTTTAATATCTACTACCAATGTTGCACTTTTGTACTCTTAGTAGATGTTGAATTAAGAAGAGATAGAACATTATTGTTGAAGCTCATGAGTAGAACTAGTTACAAATGGTACTTTGTCTCTTAACTATTTCTGCTTATGTGTTAAGGTGATATTCATGTTCAGTTATTTATATATGAATGCTTAAATGCTTGAGCTATCATTTGGCACTTATGTACAGTGATAGCTATATATTTATGCTTAATATATGAGTAACTTATTATGCGATATGTTTTTCACAATTGTTTCGTCTAACTTTTTATACGAAATGGTTTATCTTTATTGAATTATTTTCTCATAGCAGTTGAATGATATTTATTACCAATTGCCATTTGAAATTATTTTAGATCGCATAACAGAAAGATTACATCCCGGATTAGTTTTAGAATTAGATATTTCTATTCATTAGAATACAATTGCATTAGATTTAGAATAAAATCATTTTACTTAGAAATTATTAGGAAGGAAACATCAATTCTCAACACACAAACACATAAATTTGGAAATTGGTCCCATATCCCCAGTCAGACCCACTATACCAAACGGAAAAGGATCTGCTAACGAAGGTCCGGACCGGGTGGGTATCCCCCTTGTTGTAGACCCCATTTTCGGGGCTTGAAGAGGAGTGCCACAAGGTTAAGGCTCAAGTTCTTCATATATAGAAGGTGTGCCCTGTCTTCTGAAGTGTCAACATGTAATTATCCCTCTAACAACCATAAAGTGCAGAGGTCTGTGGTAAGTTATGCTTGTGAGGAAGTCACACTCACTTGCTTGAACCATGCTTGCTTTACCCACGCTCGCTTGTAGAACATTGGTTTGTGGCTATAATTCTTGAAGGCCCTGTTCAACCTTCGCCAAGACAGATTGGTATTGCTCTTGTTGGTGCCCCTAGATGTCTTCCATAGTGGATGGGATAGTATCCCCAATTTCATCAAGATCCCCCTCTATAAGGGCCATTGGCTCTACGCTAGTGGGCTTTTCCAATTTTTATTTCTTCCACGCATCACTAGTGCGCTGCTTCTACCTCTTCTTGATAATGAACAGAGACTCAAAGTAAAAGTGCCCATAAAAGGGTCTTCACCTCCCTCTTCCTCTTCGGAATTTTCCGTACCGACTATGCACTTTGTCTCTCGCATAATGGTTTCCTCCAAGTCAATCGTGACCTTCGTGGGATCCTTTTGGGAATCCTTCTTGGGATCCTTCTTGGATCCTTCATGGGATCCTTCTTATCATCCTATGTTTCTACAACGGTCTTTCTTGTACCTGCTACTATCGTTGGCTCAGCCAGGGTGAACTAATCACTTGACCACTTTCTGATGATAACGAAAATATGTTCTTCTGATACCAAATATGGCAATTCATCCCATTCTTCTAGCAATACCTTGTTGGCACAGATATAGACATTGTAAAAATCGGCCTAGAACTTCGCAACATCATGATACTGATCAAATAGGGAAAGTGATAACCATGGAAGTTGATTAATCACCATGCGTAGCTATTTTTTAAATATAACCCAAAAGATATTGTTCTCCATGGCCCTTGTAGGGTCATTAGATTCCCATAATGAAGCATATCAAGCAGCGTCAAAGTTATCTGGGTCCCCCGCAGGGAAATTTGATTCCTATAGTGATTTCTGAGCGATTAACGCAATCAGGATCAATGTCGGTGTTGTTTGGAAGAAACTCAAGCCACCTGAACTAACCCCATACACCATCACTTTGCGTTCTTGGGATGGTCACCACTCCGAGCCTCTCGACATGTACCGCAATTGTCTAGTGACTCTTACGAGAAAGACTGTCCATGTGGACATTGAGGTTATTGATGCCCCTCTAGATTACAACATTTTCTTGGTTCGTAGTTATACATACTCCATGTCAGCCATTGGTCTACAGTTTTTCTCAAGATGTGTCTCCTCATGAAGGGAAGATCATCACTATCGATAAATTGACATATTATGAACCATCATCCTTAACCTCCCTGAAACCCATTATCTCATCGTTGTCCAGCAAGCAGTCTGCCACCCCTCTCACCGGCATTTCACTTCATGTCTATAAAGATTCCATCTTGTTGGGTGCTTTCCCTGGTCCTCCCCCTCCCATATCCGAGCCTAACTGTTTTAGTGTTTTCATGTTACAAGTGTCATGAGTTGTTGAAAAGCAGTCTGGTACATGTGATGAACATCCATCTCCTCAACACCTTGTTCTTACCATCTCAATCGCAGCATCTGAATCCACCCCCCAGGACCTTCTCCTTTTGTGGGTGCCTCCACTTTGTTCCCACTAAGAACTATCCCTCCAACTCTCAACCATCCAGGACTTGTTCTACCGAGACATTACCCTGCATGATAGATACCTTTCTTGTTTCCTCCTCCTAAAATCGTTTCTGTCCGTGTCATGGCTTCATCGAGTCTCCCTAATGTGAATTTGGGGATCCTAGTATGGTAAATTAATCCCCAAACAAGCACTCCAACCGGGCAATGAGATTTCCTTCAAGTGTGTTGCAACATCGAGGCCACTCGTAGTGGATCATCTACTCCTCTACATGTGGATTTTGGTACAACTAGTACACTAGAACAGGGGGACTCTGGTCCCACGATCATGATTTGTCCCCCCAATGTTGAGATGAAAGACTCCATGATCCATATCCTTTACCTATTGCCATCCTTGAGTTCCTCGTAGCAAAACCTTTATGAAGTTTAAGCATACACTTCTATCAAACCTCCTTCATCAGAAACCCAGGTCTCAACATTGATATATTTTCCATCTACTAGCTCATTGTCTAACATTTCAGATGACGTGTATGTGAACCTTCTTTTTGAGGATGATGCACCAAGTACCATCACTGCATCATGTAGTCAATCTTCCTCCCATCTTCCCATCTTCCATTCTAATGAGGACATAATGGAAGCTATGTCTACCCCTGATTACCCTTGGGATGATATGCACCATTGTGCATACTTCCTGCCACACTAGTCTATTTCCCACTATACTGTGGAATCAAAAGTCTTCATCCATAATGAAGTCAATGGGTTTAGATACCCTCTACCTACCCCAGATGCTTTCAAATCATTCTGGATAGGAACTTACATCATCCGTAAGGCCTTAGGCTAGGAGGCATCTCTTCTGGAGGATATTGAAGGCCAAATCCTTCCTAATCCTTGCAATACATTCTACTTAAAGTAATTTAAGCCCTAACATATCCCATTGATTTATGTGTATTTAATTATGTCATCCATTTAGGTAGGTTGCATCATCTCATCAATTATCCTTTGCACCTTTCAAATAGATCCATCATCCACACTATATATTGGTTATGTCAATAGTGCGAGTCTTCATGGTCCTCACCGGGCCTATATTGTGTGGTAGTGTCATCAAGTCACCCTTGTTTAGAGCATATGCAATGAGTCACCTTCGCATCCCATTGTATCATGTCACATTTTCCCATCCATCTTTGCATGCCATTCATCCCGCTTTCCCCATTTTGGCCTTCAGTCATATTGAACCCCATCCCCTCTAGAGTCGAGTTAGTCACTGCAAGGGAAACCATGCACTTTATGCTATGACAAGGGAAGTTGTTTGTTTGTCCCTCAGTCGCATTTTCCCAATTTTTCATGGTGTCAGTCCATCAGTCACATTACTATTTTCCCTCGTGCCTTAGTTGAGGATCCTCGTTGCCTCACTTATGGAAGGCCCTATTATGTCGACATCAGCACATCTACTCCACAAGAACAGCCTAGAGGGTGTTGTAGCTTGGTTCTAGCTTCCACTCTTGTTCAGCGCCTCGGATCAAGCAAAGGGAATCCTCATTACCCTTTCACTTGATTGTTTCATGCTCTTGATTCATACACTTGATGGTCCAATGATGCAACAGATTGTACTAATGATTCCCGAGTGTGTGTGAGTTGTTTTAGACCTAATGAGGGGGTGGTCTTTCAAGTAGCCCCCCACATGCCAGGATGACTTCATATTTTGCTATAGCCTCAGATGTAGTTCCGAAAATTTTATGGGTTTGGTTCCTTCCACTTGCAACACTCATAGCATGCATGTCTCCTTTAGATGCTCCATTCAGTTTTGTAGAGCCCTTTTCATGTTCAACATGGCTTCTTTAGTTGTTATACCCTCCCTCCAGCACATTTTTTGAGGGACATGCCATTATATCTTATGTATCCAGATGATGTTGTATTCAATACTAGCTCATGCTTTTCTAGGCACATTATGTATATGAGACACATTGTATTATTTTCAGGCTTATTTATGTCAGCATGTCATGTACCATTAAGCATGTAGTTTTGTGCTTAGTTTCATTTTTCTAGGTGCATTATTATTTTTGTACTGAGTTATCTCGATGGGTATAGGTATGCCTCCCCCGCCTCACTGAGATGAGGTATCACAACATAAAAGGAGACTTACATCAATTAGTCGGTCTCACCCTCTCTTTCACTATCCTCTTTCAATTCAGCTCGATTGTTCTCTCTCTCTCTCCCCTTCAGTGTCTAGTGATTGTGCCCTTACAATGTACTTCGATCATATGTTTTGCTCCTAAGACTCAGTATGTTGGGGGGCAATCTATCATGACCAAAAATTTATCATCTAGCCATAATTTACTAGATGGATCGAAGTACACCATGTAGGGACAATTTTACCATAGTAAAATAGCTTTCGTTGTAAGAAAGTACTTAATAAACCACATTTGTTAAGTTATTTAAGGTTAAACCCATGAAGAATAATTAAATAATTCACTATTTATTTAATTATCTTCTAGGAATAATTAATTAAACCATTGTTTAACTAATATTCATTGACATATTTGACCTAGTTATGATAAATAAATAGATAAATCATTAATTATCTTATTTTTCTCTAGGAATAATTAACTAATCACTAATTAGTTATTATTCCTTTGTCAAGTTTTACTAAATCCCCTAGGAATACTTAAGTAAACCATTATTTGTTTATTATTCCTTAACACTATTTTTTGAAATGATAAATAAATCATTTATTTATTTATTATTTCTAAATAAAAGTATTTAACCAATTTAAATATTTTTTCCTTCCAACCAAAATATAATAAAATATTCCAAATGGTTAATTCTAGAATTTGGTTAATAATATTTTATTATTTTCCATTATTGGAGAATAACCTAATATTTTGTTATAAATAGAAGGGTTTTACATTCATTCTTCACTATTGATCTTCTTCATTGTTGCACTCACTGTAGTAGCTCTCATTATTATCATTGTCACACACCTTCTTCTTTTTCATTTGATTTCTCATTGAGCTTAAACATTTTGTTCGTTGGTTTTTACACATTATAGAGGAGAGGGACTCTACAAAATGAAAAAAATTAAACATAAAATTTAATAAATTTAACCCATTTAAATTTAATCAATTTTAAATCATACCCTAATGTGCTAACATTTTATTTTACATTAAACCAATAGAATTTTACATTATTGTTGATTCACAAAAAAATAAAATTCTACCCAACATGAATGGTAACCAAGTGAATTTTTAGAATATAGAGATGTGATTTTGTCAATACCAACATCAATTTCAACCTTTTCATTTTGTTTCCATCCCCATCATCATCATCATCTTTTGTGTGGAAATGAAAAATATTGATCTATTGAAAAAAGAAACTTAAATATCCACCTACCACAAAATATCTTAGCGCACAAAATACCTTAGCCATCCAATTTAGAAGAAATATTTATATTATGGTGGGAAATCCCTTACACGTGGTCCAAGGCTTGGAGTCATTGAAGATAAAGCAAATGCAGAAACATCGATATCGAACAAGACCCTAGTACTTAATCGGGGTGCAAGTATTAACTCGAAGTTTTAATGGATATCTGCACTAAAATGGAATTGTATTTTGATGGCAGGGATTTGTGAAATTCAGTTTAGATGGTTTCATAAACATAGAATGGGGATTCCCCAAACCAACATAGAAGAGACCTCTCCAGAATCACGACTGATGGAATTAAGTATTACCTGAGTCTTAGAGGTCATGCTTTCGAATCAAATAGGGGTAAAGATCTGACTAAAATAGCCTTGGAGATCTTCTGCGGATATAATTCCAATTCATATGGAAGTACGCATCTGGCCATATTGTGACCCACGAGAGTCACCTGCTACAACTAGATAATATACAAGAATTTGATGACATTTTCAATTGAGGGTTTTAATTTGAAAGTTGTATGTAAAAAGGACGAAGGAAAATTTAATGCATATTGCATTAAAGAAAAGTACATTTTCAAAGAAGCTAGCATTCAAAGTAATTCCTTCAACAAACGTTTCCAAACCAACTGATCATTTTTAAGATATTTTTTTAAGACAAAAGAAATTTTTTGTCTTAAAAAATTACTTTTTATTTTAGTTATTTTACATTAAAATTTAATATGAGTTAAATTGTCTTAAATATAAATTTTATGATAAAAATAGTTTGAGACAAAACTTTATATTTAAGACAAAAATAGTTTAACGCAAAAGTAGTTTGAGACAAAACTATTTTAAGACAAAAATTTAATATTTAAGACAAAAATAATTTAATACAAAAATATTTTGAAACAAAACTTTATATTTAATGCAAAAACAATTTAAGACAAAATTATTTTAGGACAAAAACAATTTAAGGCAAATATTTCAAGACAAAAATAGTTTGAGACAAAAATATTTTAAGACAAAACTTTATATTTAAGATAATGGCCACTTGACGAAACCTATGTAATACAATTAACAATTAAGACACAAACATATCAATTTAAGACAATATTATCTAACAACTGCAAAATTGACTCTCAGAGTGCGCCCTAAGTCCGCCAACTTGCACGAAACTAGTGTCTTGCGCCTATACCAAGGTTGTTATTTTACTTATGATTCACGTTATTGTATATAAAGACAACAATTTGTTGGTCTCATTGTTTTGTGGGGGTAGTCGACTAAGAAGAACGTGACAACTCTTACTGACAACATTTCTCGGACATTAATTCCTATTTTCTCCCTTTCATATATGCTAATACGATTAGAGACAACTTGTTTATCGTTGCATTCGACACTGCTACATGAAGGTGGATTTTAAGAAAATTTTTAAGAGAAAAGAAATATTTTGTCTTCAAATTTCCAATGCGAGGTGCTAGTAAAAAATGTAAAGGTAAAGGATTAGGGGTCCGTCTACTAGCATTCACCAAGTGGTTGGTTTACCATGGTTGTGAAGTGATATTCAACAAAGGAAAAGTGTTCTTTAGACACATCCATGGGACAAGTGAATCAAATTGGGGTTCGTGTGAAGAACCTGTATAAGCTAGATATGGAACACTGTGTTGCATTAAGCACTAAGGTGGAGAAAGTGCAGGTTGCAATGTCGATGAACTTTGGCACAAAATACTTGGTCATTTGCATCATGGCACCTCGAATATTATACAATAAATAACCACTGGCCTCTAAAAAGGAGCACTTAAGTAGTAGGATGTATGCAAAGGATGTACTTTGCGGAAGTACATAAAATCCACATTCCATGACACATGCAGTCCTAGAAACGATCCACTATGATGTTTATGGATCTTTCTCGAAAACCTACACTATCAGACACAAATATTGTCATTTTTATTAATGACTTCTCACGAAAGTGTTGTATCTTCTTCATGTGGAAGAAAGATGAGACATTCTCCAAGTTCGTATTATTGAAAACACTGGTTGAAAAAGAAGCTAGCAAAAAGGTGAAGGCTATGTTGTAGCGGCTGCAGCACCCTCTAAAATTTTGTCCTGTACTTAAATTTCGGAGCCTACTATGTATATTGTGATCAATCATTCTTTAGTCACTTATTGGTAAGTTGATGATCTCAAGCTCCCCTATTTTATCTTAAGAGTCGTTCATGCTTTTATCTTTACATAGAATGTGTCATATTTGGCCATGGGGGTTATCGCTTGTCATCAAAAGGGAGGTTTTTTTTTTCTTCAAGGGGAAATATTTATGAGAATGGGTTGTCCTCACCACATAGACATGTTTCACATGTGTCGCCTTTATCCTCCCAAAGTTTATCATTCGAGCTGCACTTACTGCAAGCTGCCATAAAGGTTGTTGCATTAAGTGAAGTATGTGTTATATGTTCTGGATGGTCCATGTTGTATCGCTAAGTTTTCAAGTGTGTGATCATATTCAATTTTATCACTGTTTACATCAATTCCACTGATCCCACACTTAGCCAAAATTCGGAGTTTCCTTAACAACCTAGCCTCATCCAACTTTCATGAACTGCGCACTTCACATATGTAATCCTCAAGATTTTCCCTTGCTTGTTGGAACTATGCAATGTGCACAAATCCCAACCTCCCTTAGCATTCAAAACTACACAGTGGTTTACTCCAATGTCCTTCCCTCAGCGGAAACCCATTGTCTCTAGAAACTATGAAGTTTTATCCCTTGACTACCTAGCCTTCCTTGCATCTTGAAACTGCGTAGATGTGTCCTCCGAGGGCCTCATCCCATAAAAGTGTCTTGCATCCTAAAACTTTGTAAATGTGTCTTTCTAGGGCTTCATCCCATAAAAGTGTCTTGCATCCTAAAACTTTGTAAATGTGTCCTCCCAGGGCCTCATCCCGTAACAGTGACTACCCACTGAAACTACACAATTATGTCTCTCAGGGACCACGAAGAAAGATGACATGATAGATGACTCTCAAGGAGCTGAGGAGAAAAGCAGAGCAAGGAACCCAAGTTATGATAGAATATTGGGACCACATGAAGACTCCATCTGATGCATACTCTTTGGAGGCTAGGTATGGACAACAAAGCACATCTATTGAAATACACCTCTTACTGTAGCTTAAAAGTTTTCTTATCATTGTCGTATCATTCTATCTTTGATGACATGCATGGTTGCAAGAACTGAAAGTCATTCCATTTGTTTCCTCTACGTGTCTTTCTCCCTTTCATTTTTTTATTGCATAGCTTAGAAGATGAAGAGTATTACCACTTGTTTATTTAAGCTATGGAGGTTGTGACCAACGTGATCTTATGACTAACTAGGCACGATGCAAGGCATCCTAGGTAGGATGAAATATGTTTAATGATATGTATATAGTGAGTACACTCCTTTTTATTAATCCTTGCTTTGTATCTTACATGTGGCCTCATGTCTTGTCAGATTTGGCTACCTACTTCCAGTAGTCTCTTAGCTCTTTCCTCACAAAGCAGGGGAAGGAATTTCCTTAAACCTGTTTTCTTCAAGGCTCTTCATAGAAAGTATAGAGCTAAGAGAAGGAGATGTGGAATCTAACTATCAAACTCTTGAAAATACTTTGCATGTTCAAATCTATCCAAACGATTAAGCTACCACTCAACAACAATGTCAATCTCGGAAGACTCAAGAAACATCACATCTCTAGATATTATAAACTTCTTATTCACTTCATCATAGAGATGGTATGCTTTGGAGGCATGAGTACCCAAAGAAGATACATTTGTGAATCCTTGCACTGAGTTTTTTTATCTGTTCCTTAGGTATGAAGGCATAATAGGAGGAATAAAAAACCGTGAGATGCCTCACTGAAGGAATGTGGCCATGCCACATTTCATACAGAGTCTTGTTTCTAATAGCAAGAGATGGACACATATTATTTATATACACAAAAAGTAGAACCACATCAACCCAAAACCTTATGAACTTAACATTTGAACTATGCCAAGTTCATAGTGAAAGTAATCATTCCATTGAACTATGTGTTGAAAAATGCAACAAGAAATTCTCAACTTAATTTTTCCTTGATTAAATTGAAAAAACTCAAATTTTCACATCAACAGACAACTTGGATGATGTTAACTTGTGTGACATGGCTCCTGTCATCTATTTTACTTAGAAAATTTGAGTTGGAGGAGTTAGAGTTCAATTTTCCATATGCGATTGCTAATTTGTAGCAATAAAGGTCAATTATCTCAGATTGTTGTCAGTTAAACTAGTTCTAACATTTGGATGAACTAGCGGAAGGTCCTTTAAGCAACGAGACTTCATTCAAACTCAGTGATCATCTAGTTAACTGATCAATGAACCCAAAATAGTTGGGGCATGTAGAGAAGTCAAGTTGCCTAAGGTTGGTGGAGATTCCAAGGAAGTTTTAATTTCTTGTATCTCACACAGTTGCAAGAACTTACTATAACCATAGTGGAGGAGGTAGCTTGAGTAGGAGCTTCTTGTGAAATTGGAGAGGGAATGATTGTTGGAAGCATTAATATCCTACCAGCAATTTGTTTTTCACCACACTTCAATGTTTTGGGCATGGTTTTTGAGGGTGGATAATTTTTTCTGATGCTTTTTGGTCATGCACATCCCCAATAAGTATCTTGGGATGTCTGTAATAGTTCCTTGCATGCATGTCCTCACTAAATATGTTTTTGAATGTTTTTACTTGTTCCTTGAAAATTGATGTTTGTCAAGGCTTAACTACTTATGATCTTAGGGGCTCACAAGAGTTCGACATTTTATGGCACTCTCGAAATCACCATTCCTAAAAGGATCCAACAAAATGACTTGAGAGGAAGATGAGAGGGGAACACTCTTGTTGGAACTAGCCTAGAACTAGTGGAATTGGTTGGTCCCAATGGTTTTAGAGTTGTACTAGCCTAGTTTGGTGGTTCAAATTGGCTAAGGTTGGTCTTGTATTGCCCTGACCTTAAAACACGAAAGTGACTAGTTCTCTACTAAACTGACCAATTCTGAAGAATGTAGTGAAACATATCTAATGACCAACAAATATTAATTTTTTAATAAAAAATACTTAAAAGTGTTAAACACACATGGTGAGGGAGAATAATTAGGAAAAATAAAGCATGCGATACGATTTTATTAACAATTTGATATACATTTATAGTACATTTGGTGACTGTTGAGATTCACATCCCAAGGTCCCTTGGACTGCTTTGTCCATTCGGCTTCCACGCTAACCCTTTAGGATTAGGTGTCCAACATTCCCCCCTTAATCTGAAGGGTTATGTATGAGTCCAAGAAAAGAGCTGTAATACAAAATGTGCAATAATGCATGGCAGC